>ML369364.1:100966-115275 GCA_005239525.1 Nicotiana knightiana
GAGAGTCGATGAGATTGTTCCTGCGGAGTTTTCTTTTGCCAAGGATAGTCAAGCCATGAGTGAGAAGCTTTCTTCAATGTCATCATATGACAGTGCTGACCTTTATCCTACCCAAATAACAGAGGGCTTAGTGTCTCTTGTACGCAGGGATTGTTATTGGAAGCCCGATTTTCCTGTTGTTGTTCCTAACGATAACCAAAGAATAACCTCTTACAAGACTGGATATTCTTATGTCTATACGTATCCCTTCATATTAGGATTCAAGCCTCCCATCGACCCTGTTATCATCGAGTTTTGTCGATTCTCCAAATTGTCTGGGACAAGTCGGTCCTCTTATTTGGTGAGTAGTCACGTGCCTTAGGTATTTAGCTAATTTAGCTTCCATACCCTTTACCTTTCATCATCTTATTCACCTCTATTCGTCGATGTTATTCCGCCAAGGAGTGCTTACTCTCGCGGCTAGGAGTAAAAGGGTGTTAGTTAATCCAGATGATGACAAAGATAGAGGGTGGCATGTCCGGTATGTTGCTGTCCCTACTGCAGGTTTAGTAGGTGAAGAAAATCTCCCCTTCCCTGAAAAGTGGAACTTTGCACGTGAGTACAGTTTTGCTCACTTTTCTTTTCTTCACTTTTGATGAACTTTCAGTACCGTGATTGTTTCTTCTTCTTTTGCAGCAACCATGGGAATCGTCGAGAATGTCTCCGATTTCCGTGATTGGGTAGAAAAGCTCTTGTCAATCTCTCCTTTAGAAGAACGTTTGTGGAAGTACCTCTCTTTGAGGTTTTGTTGGAAGGTGAAGACCCACGGTAAGTTAATTTTTTTGTTTTTACTTCTTCTCTTTTTGAGCTTTATTCTGACCCCTTTTATTTGGTAGGGTTTCCTGCTCGTGGAGTTTCTACTGCGGCTATGTCTGGTTCAAGGCTGTCTCTGGATAAGGCCCAGAAGATCATTGTTGGTTCCTCCTTGTCGAAAAGAAAAGCAAGTGGCTCTGGAACCTTAGAGGAGGAAGAGGAAGAGGAGGTTTCGCTTGTCCATAGGTCACGTAGAAGGAGGGTGGTCTCTGATGATGAATCTGCACCCGTTGTTGATCCTCCTGTGCCTGAATCAGAACTTTCTACTCCTGAAGATGCAACTCCCTCTCCTGTTCGTGAGTCCGTTGATCACCTGTTCCAACAAGGTTTTGGTACCATCTCTTATGAAGCTCCTCTTGCTGTTTTCTCTCCTCCTCCTGCTAAGAAACGTTCGTTTATTGCTCACGTTGCTACCTCTGCTCCCATTTCCGTTCTTGCTCCCATTGCTGTTCCTCAACCTACTCCGCCTGTGGCTCCTTTTCCGCCCCCGTTTTCGTGCCTTATGCTGTTGAACTAGGGTCTTCCAGCAGGGGGGTGATGAAGCAAGTTACAGTAGAGGTTCCTGCGGCGGGCAGCCTCTTGAAAAAGTCATGCCAGGCTAATGGTTAAAGCCATTGATAGGTTTGACTGAGAGGTCTAAGATGGAAAGCCACAGCTCCCTGACTTGGATGAACGAGATTGTGCACTCGTCCTCAAAGGTAAAACTTGCTTTTCCTCCATATGTACTTATATATATTCTTACCATATCTAATTTATCATTTTATGTAGATCAACCTTATAGGCATAAAGCTAATGAAGAGAATTGTTCAAACGGAGCAAGCAGCAAATGACTTCCATATTGAGGCTGATAATTGGAAGGAGCAGTACGAGAGTTTACAGCTTGACATGGAGGCAATGGAGGAGGAAAACTGTACCTTGGAGCGGCAATTTAGGGTTATGGCAGCAAAATTGGTCGTTTAGAAGGCGTCTTCGAACCAGGAAGGTAAGGACAAAAGTGTCTTAGAGTCTTCATTTGCCGAGCAGCTTTCCCGTGCCACGGAGGAGATTAGGAGCCTGAAGGCTTTGTTGGACTAGAAGGAGGTGTACTCTGGCAAACTTGTTCAATTGCTCACCCAAACCTAAGAAGACCTCTGTAACTCTTCAGAGAAGGTCCAGTTTCTGGAAAGATCCATCGCTCCTTTACAGGCCTCTCATGATGCTGTCGTGGCTGAAAGAGATGAGCTAAGAACTAAAGATGAATAATGGGAGAAAGACTATAAGGCTCTTGAAGACAAAGAAGCCGTCGATGTTAGCTGGGCTTATTTGAATGCCAGTCTTGACACATTGACGGAAATGGGCCAAGAGGGTTTTGACTTGGAAGCCGAAATTGCTAAAACCAGAGAGACGATTGAAAAGTCTCAGAAAAGTCAGAATTTCTCTTCACCTGAGGCTGAGGTCCCTGCTGCTCATGTCTCGCCATCTCAATCTGCTCCCCCTGCCAGTGAAGACAACCCCCCATCTAGTGAAAAATTTTAAGGAACTTGGTTCTTCTTTTTTTTTTATTTGCAACAATTGGTGGTTACCCCCGGTCCCATTGGGGGTAAAGTTCGGTCCTTGTAAGTCCCCAACTGACAACTTAGGGGAAACTTTTGTATAAACAAATTAGGCTTAGACTAAGTTAATACTTAGTTTTTTGCCACTATATATTAATAGTAATATCAACATGACTTTTGATTCCGTTGAGTTTTTGTTTTCACTTTTAATCTTTGCATGCTTTCTTTTTGAGGTTTTTGGTTTACCTCTGATTTTTTGACTTTGCATTTTAAAAAACGCTTAGATTTTTCGTACCTTTTCGTAATATGCACGATTTATAAAAGAGGGCCCTTTTTTGATCGACACTTAATGAAGAAGACGTCTCAACTTCATAATGGTGTAAATGCACAAAAGAGAGATAGGAATTTCACATGTTTTTTTTAAAATGTTTTTAAGAAAGTCTTTGTATTGTTTTGAACTTTCGCAACATTTTACATGTGTGTGTGTGTACCGTCCATAACTCCTTTGCAACTGTTTTTCTTACAACATATCTGGTATAAACTTGTACTTGTAACTATTTTTCTTTTGTAACAGCTTTTTCGAATTAATACAAGGGTATAACTATTTTCATTTATAACAGTTTTTTGAATAAATATACGGGTATGAATTTTTACCCGTAACTGTTTTTGTTTACAATAGTTTTTGAATAAATACAAGGATAATGTTTTTCTCATCCGTAATTATTTTTACTTACGATAGTTTTTGAATAAGTATAAGGATGTTGCTTCATCCGTAACTATTTTCATTTACAACAGTTTTTGACTAAGTACAAGGATGTGCATTGTTGTCTATATCTACTATTTGCTCTTAACCTAAACATTCGTTTACATTTACGAGTATGTTTTTTATTAAGGTTTTGAATCAGGCTTTGTGTTTTTTGTCTTTGGCTCTTTAATTTTGCTCATATTACTTGACTTGTTGGGAATATGGATCTTCAAGCTTGAGATTTAACTTTTTGATAGTCTTCTTTGCTTCTTCTTTGCCTTCCATACTGTATAGTCCCCCAAGTGTTTGAGCTTTGAAGAATAAAATTTCGAGCACTTGACTATTCCTTCCTTGTGGTCCTTTTCCTGAAAAGGAAAAACATATGGGACTCGAAGGTATATAGTTTAGATGATGACTGTTAACCCTTTAAAAATATCCATCAGAAATTTATAACTCTAGACCGGGAATCAGTTACTTCCTCATGTCTATGCAGGTCTAATATCATCATCTGGTGATGGGTTAGATTTTTGCCTATCATCTAAAATGGTGAGTATAACTTTAACTGTACAAAAGTAAAATCGAACGTAATGATACCTAACCGGGGTACTCCATTTACTTAAGAAGTAATACTTCTTCAAATGAACAACATTCCAACTGGTTGGTAAGATTCTGTCGTCCATAGTTTCCAGCTCGTAAGCGCCTTTTCCTGCAATGCCACGGACTTTGTAGGGCCCTTCCCAGTTTGGATTTAGCTTTCCTGCACCAGCTTCCTTTGTTGATTGGAAGACTTTTTTAAGAACGAAGTCCCCAATTTTGAAATATCTGAGGTGAGATTTTCTGTTGTAATATCGCTCTATAATTTGTTTTTGGGCTGCCATACGTATTATTGCAGCTTCTCTTCTTTGCTCGAGCAAATCCAGATTTGTCCTTAACTCGTCGTTGTTTGTTTCTTCTGTTACCACTGTGAATCTCGTGCTTGGTTCGCCGATTTCCACCGGTATTAATGCTTCTGAACCGTAGACAAGCATGAATGGAGTTTCTCCCTTGGCTACTTTTGCAGTAGTTCTGTAAGCCCATAATACTGCCGGTAGCTCGTCATGCCAATTTCCCTTGGCTTTTTCCAACCGTTTCTTTAAGTTGTTGACAATGACTTTGTTTGTTGACTCGGCT
The DNA here is from genome assembly GCA_005239525.1 of Nicotiana knightiana. Lineage (NCBI taxonomy): Eukaryota > Viridiplantae > Streptophyta > Magnoliopsida > Solanales > Solanaceae > Nicotiana > Nicotiana knightiana. The sequence continues at coordinate 105,266 of ML369364.1, forward strand.
TGCCCATTAGCCACGGGGTGATATGGTGATGAAGTGATTCGCTTGATTTGCCAGCTTTCGAAGAATTCTGTGATTTGTGAGCCTATGAATTATGGGCCATTGTCACATATGATCTCCTTTGGTATTCCAAAGCGGCATATTATGTGTTGACATATGAAGATTTTCACTTCTTTCTCTCGCACCTATTTAAAAACGTCTGTCTCCACCCATTTTGTGAAATAATCAGTTAATACGAGTAAGAACCGTACCTTTCCTTTAGCTGGGGGAAGGGGTCCTACTATATCCATGCCCCCTTTCATGAATGGCCATGGTGACACCACTGGGTGGAGTAATTCCGCTGGCCGGTGCATATTGTTGGCATATCGCTATATTTTTCGTATTTAGCTACGAAGCTCTCAGCATCATCCTCCATTTTAGGCCAATAATACCCTGCTCTGCTTAGGGTTTTGACTAAGGATCTTGCTCCTGCATGGTTTTCGCAGTGTCCTTCGTGTACTTCCTTCATCACGTACTCCGTTTGATAGGGTCCAAGGCACTTTTCTAGGGGAACTCCAAACATTTTACGGTATAAAGTTTCATGAACTAGGCAGTAGCTTTCCGGCGAAGTGCTTGAGCTGCTTTTCTATCTTCATGCACGGTGCCGTTTTGCAAAGGTTTACAATTTCATTTCTCCAATCCCAGGTTAAATTGTTAAATGTTACCTTATTTTTGTCCTGGTCAATTGCTGAATGAAATAGGTGTATGACAATTGCATTGTCTTTATTTGTTACGTCAGTAACTGCTGCGAGGTTAGCTAATGCATCCGCTTCTGCATTTTCCTCTCTGGGTATTTGCGTAACTTTCCATGACTGGATTTGCCTTTCTAGGTCTCGTGCCTTTTCCATATATTGTTGCATTCGAGCCTCTCTTGTGGTATAAGTCTCCTGCATCTGGTTTACCACTAGTTGAGAGTCACTTTTGATCATGATTTGCTCAATTGAGAGTTCTCGTGCCAGTTCAAACCCTGCAATGACAGCTTCGTACTCTGCTTCATTGTTAGTTATGGGATAACATTTAATGGCTTGTTGTATCTTTTCACCCCCAGGTGATATTAAAACAATTCCCAAGTCGGCTCCTTTTATGTTAGAAGAGTCGTCAGTAAATAGGGTCCAAATTCCTGGATTAGCCTCATTGAAGAGTTGTAACTCTTTTTCCACTTCAGGGATTATGCTAGTATTAAAATCAGCGACGAAATCAGCTAAAATATGAGACTTTATTGCAGTCCTAGGCTGATATATTATGGCATGTTTGCTTAATTCTATTGCCCATTTAGCTAATCTCCCTGATAACTCTTGTTTATGTAAAATATTTCTTAGTGGATACGAGGTCACAACATCGATTGGGTGACACTAAAAGTATGGTCTCAACTTGCTGCCATGATTAGAGCTAAGGCTAATTTTTCTAGATGAGGATATCTAGTTTCAGTATCTAATAAAGACTTGCTTACATAATAAATCAGAGATTGTTTACCTCTGTCTTCTCTTACCAGTACTCCACTTACGACAATTCCTGCTACGGCAAGATAGATATACAGCCTCTTCCCCTTTTTATGTTTAGACAGCAGAAGAGGTTTTGATAGATAGGTCTTTAGATCTTTGAGAGCCTGTTGGCATTCTTCAGTCAATTCGAATTGATTCTGCTTTTTTAGAACTGAAAATAATTTAAAACTCTTCTCCGAAGACCTGGAGATAAATCTTCCTAAGGTTGCAATTCTTCCTGTTAGTTTTTGAACTTCTTTTTTGCTCGTAAGTATATCAGGTATTTGATAAATAGCTTTAATATGAGCGGGGTTTACTTCTATACCCCTATTTGATACAAGGAAACCCAAAAACTTACCTGATTCAATGCCAAAGGCGCATTTTTCTGGATTTAGTTTCATATTATACCTGTCAGGATTTCGAAGGTGATTGAAAGATGATTGAAATGATCTTCCACTTGAGTTGATTTTACCAGCATGTCATCAATGTATACTTCCATTGTTTTCAACAGATGTTCCTGGAACATCTTGGTCACTAGCCTTTGATACGTGGCTCCAACATTTTTTAGGCTAAAAGGCATGACTTTGTAACAATAAGTACCCCTGTTTGTAATAAAGGAAGTTTTGTCCTCGTCTGAGGGATCCATTTTTATCTGATTATAACAAGAATATGCATCTAGAAAGCTCAACAATTCATTACCTACAGTGGCACCAATAATTTGATCTATGTGTGGTAATGGAAAGGAGTCTTTGGGCATGCTTTATTCAAATCTGTGTAACCTACGCATACTCTCCATTTACCATTCTTTTTGGGTACCACTACAGTATTAGCTAACCAATTAGCATATTCTACCTCGCGTATTGAACCAATTTTCAAGAGTTTTTGTACCTTTTCATCGATCAATTGGTTTTTGAATTGTCCTTGATTTCTTTTCTTTTGCTTGACAGGCACGAAGGATGGATCTTCATTTAGTTTATGAGTCATCACTTCCGGAGATATACTTGTCATATCTGAATGGGACCAAGTGAAACAATCTGAGTTAGCTTTTAAATATTCAATTAACTTACCTCTTCTTGCGGGGCTTAGCCTTGTGCCTATATGAACTTTTTGCTTAGGCTTCTGCTCGAACAGTGGGATAGCTTCAAGCTCCTCAATAGTTTTTTTAATATGTTCGTCTTCTTCTGGCTCCTGAATGACACCGGGTCTGGAATCCATGTCCGTATGTGTTGATGTTGCCTCTGTGATGATTTGGTTCACCTTCTCGTGGCTTCCTTCTTCCGTACCTATTTGGGCTCCAAATTCTTCTTCCGTACCTAATTGGAAAATTTCCTCATCTTTTGACTCTTCCGCTACCTCTTTTTTCTTTAAGTGTACTACTGTATATTCCTTGAGGTCTGTTGATCGCCTCGAATCTGTTAAATTCCCCCTTTGGAAGGGAATTTTATTACCTGGTGTATTGTAGATGGTATTACTTCCATGTCATAGACCCATGGTCTCCCCATGATTACGTTGTAAGCCATATCGGTGTCAATGACTTGAAATTTTATATTTTTTAATACTCCTTCTGCATAGGTACTAAGCTCAATTTCTCCTTTTGTTATGACCGTAGAATTGTCAAGCCTAGATAAGGCTCGTGCTTTTGGGATTATTCGATCCTCCATTATCATTTCTTCCACAACTCTTAACAAAATGATGTTGACTGAGCTACCTGGACCAATCAACAATCTTTTTACATTAGTGTCATGTATGAGTAGAGATATTACCAGAGCGTCATTATGAGGAAGCAGCAATCCGTTGCCATTTGCATTGTCGAACGTTATATTTTCTGCTTCCACATCTTCACGAATCCGCTTCCCGTGTGTAATTGTGAATTTTGTTGTTCTTTTGCAGACTACTCCGTTCACCTCCTCTCCTCCGTGTATCACATTCACTGTTCTCTTTGGAGATCGTGGTTTCGGGGGCTCTTGCATGTTCTTCATATATGCATGTTTGCCTTTTTCACTAAACAATTATGTTAGATAGCCTTGTTTTAATAATTTTTCTACCTCACCTTGCAACAATCTGCAATCTGATGTTCTATGTCCATGATCGTTATGGAATTCGCGCCAGAAGTCTGGATTCCTTCTGTTTGGATTCGATCTCATTTCTTTGGGCCATCGAACTTTATTGCCCATGTTTCTCAGTATGGTAATTTATTCAGAAGTACTTACATTGAAGTTGTAGTCTCCGACTCTTGCATTACCTCTGTTCCGTTCCTCCCAATCTTTTCTATATCTTGAGGAGGATGAGTTCGTATCTCTATTTGACGGTCAATATTCCGACCCTGTGTTTTCAAACCTGGAACGAGTTTCTCGTCCTGAAGGTCCCATATATGGATCGTACATGTTCTTACCCGTTCTCATTTCTAGTTCGGAGCGTCTAGAACTGGCTCGATCTTCAGCTTTTGATTGAGCAACGGTGTCTTCTTCTATTTGTAGCTTGGTGTTGTACCTGTTATAGACATCGTTCCATGTCGTGGCTTGGAATTATCTTAAGCTTTCCTTGAGTTTTCTCGTGGATTCTGAGCTTCTGTCATTTAAGTTGCTTACAAACGCCATTGCTGCCGAATTGACAGGTACCCTTGGTAGCAGCATTCTTTCTCGTTGAAACCTGTCTACAAATTCTCGGAGCAACTCCGCGTCTCCTTGTTTTATCTTGAATATGTCTTCCATTCTTTCTTCGACTTTTTATGCACCGGAATGTGCTTTTATAAAAAAATTCTGCAAGCTCAGCAAAAGAGGCAATAGAATTTTTAGGTAGAAGAGAATACCATGTTAGTGCTCCTTTGGTGAGTGTCTCTCTGAACTTCTTGACTAGTGCTGATTCAATTTCTTGTTTAGTCAGATCATTGCCTTATACTCATGTAGTAAAAGCAGTTACATGATCATGTGGATCAGTTGTCTCGTCGTACTTGGGAATATCAGGCATTTTGAATTTCTTGGGAATAGGCAAGGGTGCTGCATTTGGCTTCCAAGGTTGTTGAGAATATCTATCAACGCCAATGCCCTTGATAACAGGTGGTACTCTAGGAATTTGCTCGATTCGGTCGTTTTGTTCCTTCACCTGTTTCTAAAAGGTTAGTAATAAAGAATGTAATTCTGGATTACTGGACATACATGGTCTTGCTTCGAGGGACTCATTTGGAGTGCCTCTACTTCCTGAGTTTGCTAGTCTGGATTGTGGATTTTCCACAGTTGCAGTGTTGTTAGGAGGAGGTGTAGGTGATGCAGCTGGTAGTCCCCTCACGAAAGCTTGTAAGGCTCGAGTGACATATTCACCAACCATTTGTTTTATAGGATCTTGTTCTCCTGTTTGTTCATTTCCATTGTGATTATTATTTTGAGTCATAGATCTCTCTGGGGAATGTTCCCTTGAGCCTCGTGGGGAACCTGAAGGTGATGGAAGTGGAGTTCCAACCCTTTGTTGGTTGTTGTCGTTGGCGTTCGACATAATTTACAGAATGTTGTTTGAGAAAAAACAGAGATTATCAGATTTCCGGGTAAACCAATTTTCTTAACCAAAGAATTAGATTCTCTGCCAAAGCTATTTTAAGAAGAACACGGGTTTCTGATAACCAAAGAATATGCTAATAATTGTAAGTAAATTTGTAAATAGAAAGCAGAAAGATGCGTAAAAGGTAAGTATATTTCAATAGTGGTTAGAACGTGTCCTTACAAGTTATATTTTACTCTCTTTTATAGGGAACTTCTTAAAATAACGTCTACTCTTTTCAGTTATTGAGCATTAATGGCTAATAATGGCATTAATGTAACGTTACAATGATTAATCGTAACTGTTGCGTGAAGATTATGTAACATTCTCATTAATTGAAGATCCCCGAATCTGCCATTTATTCCGTCTTGATTCATTCTCACCGTGTCTCTTCACCTTCTCAATTAAGTTGAGATTCCTGTATCTGATTACCTCGTGGTTATGTTGTTCTGTTCCTCTTTATCTCGTACTTTTTCATAAAGTCTCGTCCAGTTGTCATGTTGTCATTGCTCCACATAGATTACTGAGTCATCATAAGTATTACACGTGTGAAGCTCATTTTTACTACAAGGAGTACTAAAGTATTCACAAGATCTATGGGCTATGAGAATGATAAGTGCAGCAGTCAACATTCGAGGACGATTGTTCCAAAGGGGGGAATGATGTTACACCCCATATTTTCGTACGTGAAAGTACGTCATAAATAAATTGATGAAAGCTCGGAAATGAGATGTTACATCTCGCATTTTTGTACGTTAAAGTTTCGTCGTAAGTTAATCAACATAAACTCGGGAATGAGATTATTTTGGGATTAAAAGGTGAGAGGGTAAGCAAATCAAAGAAAATGAATTTCGTCGAAGTTTGACAATTTCGGATGAGATACGGTCCAAGCTATAATACCTGGTATTTATGGACTAATACCATTCAAGGTACCACATGACTATGATAGTAAGGTGTATAAAGTGTGTTAAAAGTAAGTAGTATTTTAAGTAATTTGAGATAATTCTTAATTATGTGGGCAATTGGTTAATTATTGGATTTGTGGGGGATTAATAAGTTAATTGAAGAAAGGGGTGAATTATTTTGGATAAACTTGATAAATTTAACCCCCCCCCCCCAACGTGGCTGCCCATAAAGGCCTTGATAGCGAGTCTTAGCTCACAAGACAAGGTAGCACATTTTGGAGGATTCTTGGCTTAGTCATCTTATCAATGTGGGGCCCACACCAGCAACACATAAGAGCTTCTCTAATTCACAAATGGAGAAATTTACATCTAAGTAATGGGTGAAGCTTCAGCAAACTCTTTCAAAAAGAAACATGAATTGCTATAAAAATTCATACAAAACTTAGCAACGTAAGAATTTGCGATTCTTAGGGAGTATGGTGCAATCTTTCTCAAAATATCATACGAATTTTTCTATACTTCAATCTGCTGTTATGTGATTTGTCACAAAAGACATGTGTTAAAGGAATTTTCAAGAGAATTAGTCCAGGTATGTTAAGTCTATCCCTTCTTTCCTTTTGGCATGATCCATACGATACAAACGAAACGAGCAAATGCACAACTTCCATAAATGACTCTATTCATAGAAGTATTAGAGGTGCCTATGTTCTTGAATTCCCATGTGTCTTATTATTACATCTTCTGTTCATGGGTCTCAGAAAAATATGTAGGTTGCAAAAAGTTTACTTCGTGATATTACTCAAAGGTGTAATGGTCTTATGACATTCTGAAAGATTTTATTGACGTACTTCTTATGCATTGCATTCATTTATACATGCACATTGACCCATGACCAGATGGAATTATATACGCGTATATATGTATATTATATGTATATGGGATATGGTAAAAGGTTACGGCGTTATTTACGCACCACCACCTGATCAGCTGATATACGTTGATGATTTTGCCACAGTGGCTGAGATGATATGATGGGATGCCCTGAGAGGCTTGATGATGTTATGAACACCATATACCTATGCACAACATGAAATTCATATGCATATTCATGACACTATAAGTATTACATGATTTACAGAATTATACAGACTTACATGTCGAGTCTTTTACTCCATGTTTCTCTTATGTCTATTGTCTATTATTTACTGATTTTCATTATGTACATACTCGGTACATTATTTGTACTGACAGCCCATTTTCCTGGGGATGCTGCATTTCATGTCCGCAGGTCCCGATAGACAGGTCGAGATTCCTCCAAGTAGGTTATCAGCTCAGCGGAAGATGTTGGTGCGCTCCATTTGCTCCGGAGTTGCTTGTTCGGTCACTATGATTTAGACATGTATTGTTTGGTATGGCGGGGCCCTGTCCCAACCTTTATGATAAGTATGTACTCTTAGAGGCTTGTAGACAGATGTCATGTATAAGTATACTTGTATGGCCTTGTCGGCCTATACGTTAAGTATATAATGGATCAAATTGGCCTTATAGGCCCATATGTCACAAGTATGATTTTCTCTATCGGGTTGGGTCGTTCTATGTCGGGTATTCCCTCATGTTTACTCTGGTTATCTCATGACGCCCCTCAGGCCAACTTTCCTACGATGACGTAATAAGACAGATACGTTACATTGGTACTCGGTTGAGTAAGGTACCAGGTGCCCATCGCGGCCTATCGATTTGGGTCGTGACACCGGGGGTGTTGCATCTTTAAATGGATGCAGGTGGTTCTGTAGCAGACAGTGCTGATCACAGATAGTGCTGCTTCCTCTTCTCAACAGACTCAGTGAGTCCCATTTCATTTCGGGTCATTTGTTTTATTTTTTGTTTATATTTTTGTACTTTTGAGGTATAGCTGGGGCCTTGTTGCCGGCACCATATTCACACTTTTTTGTATCTTTAGAGGCTCCGTAGACACTATCTGGTTTGTATATGGGTGCTAGGAAGGTCAACGTATATTGTTGTGTTTTGGATTTTTGTTCAACTAAATCATAAGATGTATGTATTTTGAAACTTAAAAGTGTGTAGCAAAATGAAATGACTCAGTAATATTTATATATATGATCCTTCTAATGTTAAATTAATGAAAGAATGTGTTTTATGGATCATAAGTGAGTTGGGTAGAAAGTGTCTAACAGGCTTGCTCGACAGGGTCCCCTCGGTTGAGCGCCGGTCGCGCTCCCTGAGGTTGGGGCGCGACAGAATGTAATGACCCGACTGGTCATTTTGAGCTCTAGCGCATCGTTCGGAAGTTTGTGGCGTTTGGTAGCTTCACTTCATGTATTATGACTTGTACGCGTAGTCAAAATTGAACTTCGGGAAGTTCGAAGTTGATCGGATGCAAAGTTCTCATTTCGGAAGCTTTAAGTTGGAAGAGTTGACTAAGGTTTCACTTTTGAGTAACCGATCTCGGAATCGAGAATTGAAGGTTCCAATAGGTTTGTATGATGATTCTGGACTTGGGCGTATGTTCGGGTTAAGTATCGGGTTGCACGGGAGTATTTCGACGCTTATTGTGGGAAGGTTGCATTTTGAAGGTTTTAGAATTTCCTAAGTTTGGTTGGAGGTGGACCTTGGTGTTGTCGATGTCCATTTGGATTTCCAAGACTTGGAATAGGTTTGTATCGTGATTTGTGACTTGTGCTTAAAGTTTGGCGTCATTCCAGAATTCTTAAGTATAATTCAGACGCGTTCGGCGAAGTTTGAATGTTTGAAAATTTAAAGAAAGGTTTTGATCGTTGATTCGTAGTTTTGATGTTGTTTGGCGTGATTTGAGGCTTTGACTAAGTCTGAATTATTTTGCGATGTGTTGGTATGTTTGGATGGGGTCTCGGGGGCCTCGGGTTTGAAACAAATTGAAATCGAATTGAAATTTGGACTTGAGGAAATGATGAAGAGTGCTGAAGTCTGGTGTCATTGCAGCTGCGCTGGTTTGGTCACAGGTGCGGACATGTAGGTGCAAAGAAGGTCGCCGTAGAAGTGGAGAAGCCCAGCCTGGGAAAGGGATGCAGGTGTGGAGCTTTGGTGGCATCTATGCAAGCGTAGAAGTGAAACGTTAGGCGCAGAAGCAGGAGAAGGCCCAGGAGCGAAAGAGGCTCGCACCTGCGATGTCGCAGAAGTGGGGAATGTTTCCGCAAGTGCGAGGCATTCTGTTTGGGTGATTTTCCGCAGAAGCTGAGGCATGGTCGCAAAAGCGACGCCGCATGTGCGGAATTGTGGCCGCATGTACGAGATTATCGTTGGGCAGAAGGGTTCTTTAAATCGCGACTTAGCTCTCATTTCTCTCATTTTCCACCTGGATGGACAAATTTGGGGAGCTATTTTGAGGGGTTTTTCATCGAGCAACTCGAGGTAAGTGATTTCCGCCTATTACAAGTTAAATACATAGATTATACAAGGATTTAGACATGGAAACTAGTAGTAATTGTGAGATTTTGAAAGAAACCTAGAAATTGGTATTTTTTAACTTTTACCACGAAATTGGATATGGAATTAGGAATAAATCGTATAGTTGAGTTTGTGGCGTTATGGATAATGATTATATTCAAAAATTTTCGGAATCTGGGCAAGTGGGCCCGAGGGTTGACTTTAGCGACTTTTCGAGCGGAGTTGGGAATTGATATGATTTGATTTATTTTGAGTATTAGAGTATATTTTTATTGCGTTGCACATTGTTTGGATAGTTTTGGAGCGACGGGCATCAGTTTGAGGTGTTAGAGTGGCGTGGGAGCCGGTTATGGAACTTCGGAGCGAGAAAAGTCTCATGTATAACTTTGTGAGGGGAAAACTACCCCTTAGGTGATGTAATTGTTATGTGCTATTAGTTATGGGTGCTACTTACGCACGAGGTGACAAGAGTCCATATGTAGCTAAAGAATGTTTATGTCTAGGTAGACTTAGGACTTTACCATGTAATATTTGAACTCATTTTGCTGGCTTAATTAATTAGAATTGTAATTGAACTTTATTTAGAAATATATACATATATATATATACTAGA
>ML369364.1:115780-145611 GCA_005239525.1 Nicotiana knightiana
ATATATATATATATATATATATATATATATATATATATATATATATATATATATTAGGCCGATCCATATTACCTTGAGTTGTTGGCAATTTATATGAGAAACGATAAAGTTTATACTCACCTCTTGTTCATATACTGTATCATAAGCTTGTGTCTCGTAATTCGATAATTCCTTTTATTTCTTGTGGAGCAAGCCGAACGCCTCGGCATGATTATGTACCACACTCTCATGGGAGCAGGACGTTTGCCTCAGCAGTATAATAGATGCATCTATGATTCTCGTCGCTCGACCCTTGGCAGTGAACCCGTTATGAAGGGCTCGGGCCGATCGCCTCGGCAGTATCATATTCTTTCTGAGATCTGACCGTACAACCTCGGCACAATCGTGTGTTATATCGCTAGCAATTTGAATATTCACGAGATTTTTCCTTCCACTGATGAATTGCATTTTATATGGTATTTCTTATTTATTTGATATTGGCACTAGATATTTTCTGAGCTGTTGAGATAGAATACGAGATAAGAAATTCATATTGTTTAAAGAAATTTTTGGAGATTGTGTTAGTTACAGATTTACCTCACTACTACTGTTATGCTTCTTATCTGTTTATGCTTTACCATATTGACTTATTATACCACTAGTAAGTGTCGATATCGACCCCTCGTCACTACTTCTCCGGGGTTAGGCTAGATACTTACTGGTCGTGAAGGCGCCTAACGCCGTCGTCAAGCAAGCGAACATTGATTTATCAATTTATTTACTCATTTTATTACTTTCAAAATCATAATCTCCATTAATTAAACAATATAAAATAGAATTTTCAGGGTAAATGATAATAATTATGTGAACTACGATAACAAATAACTAGTAGGAACTCCCATAACCCAGTGTCACAAGTGCATGAGCATCTTTCTAAGAAGTACAATAATAATACAACATTTGTCCCGAGTGTAATAAGACAGAATAAAATAAATAATACAATGTAGACTCGGTGGACTGCGATGCATAGCCTAGAATGCAGCTCACATAAAGTCTCTGCAACATGTGCACCTACGCACCAAGGTGATCACCAAATGAACCTGTCAGATCATGCACATTTATTATAGAAGTTCAGCATGAGTACATAAATCAACGCGTACCCAATAAGTATCTAGACTAATCCCGGAGAAGTAGTGACGAGGAGTCGATATCGACACTTATTAAAGGTTCAATAAAGCAATATAATAAAACATAAGAAGATATGAAGCATACGATAATGATGGGGTAAATCTGTAAGTTACATAATCTTCCAAATATTTCTTTTAGAGCATGAATTTCTAAGTATTTCTACATTAACATCTCATAAAATGTCAAGTTCCAATATCAAATAAATAAATAATACCATATAAAAAGGTGGACATTAGTGGAAAGATTAGCTCGTGAATATTCGGACTACTAGTGATATAACGCACGATTCTGCTGAGGCCGTTCAGCCCGATCCAGTTTAATGTGTACTCTGTCGAGGGTCATGCGGCACGAACCATAGATGCATTTATATATTGCCGAGGCGTTCGGCCCGCTCCACAAGAAAGGAAGGAACTTACCAAACTACGAGACATGTGCTTAAAATATAGTACATGAGCACAAAATGATTATAATCTTTACCGTTTCTCAAATAAGTCGCCCACAACTAAAGTGACAAGGCTCGGTCTAGTATGCATATATTTATTTTTAAATCAATTTCAGTTATAACTTTAATTAATTAAGCCAACAAAACGAGTTCAAATAATTCAATTATTACATGATAAAGTCCTAAGTCTACCCGAACATAAACATGTTTTAGCTACGTACGGACTCTCGTCACCTCGTGCGTACGTAGCATCCACAACTAGTTGCATTTGCACATAACAATAAATATCACCTAGGTGGTAGTTTCCCTCTTACAAGATTAGACAGGAGACTTACCTCGCTTCAAAGTTCTATAACCGGCTCCAACGCCTCTCTAACACCTCAACTCAAAGCCAAATATTCCAAAACTAGTCAAACGACGTGCAAATCAAACAAAATATATTCCAATGCTTACAATTTAATGATTTATAATGATTCTCAACTTCGCTCGAAAAGTTAATAAAGTCAACTCTCCGGCCCACGTGTCCGAATTTTGAAAATTATCAAAAAGAATTATTACCATAACTTATATAGTTTATATTCTGAAAATCATCCAATTTCTTCCATGAATTGACCCTCAAATCAAGGATTTACCATCTCATAACTTTGGGGCTCAAACCCCCAATTTCTACAATCCAAACATGGATAAAAATGATAACGAGCGAAACTAATCATAGAAAAACATCAAAGTAAAGGTCCGATATTGAACCTCTTGTTGAGGCGAGACCAACGCCGCAAAACTCACCTCAAACGGAGCTCTAGAGCTCAAGATATGCTCAAAATACTAAAATGCTCTGTCTGCCCATTTAAAACACTGTCCGGACCATTTTTGTTCTTCGCATTCGCGGGACACCTTCACGTTCGCGAAGATCAGTTTTATTCATTGACCAGTCAACCCAAGTTTTCTTCTTCACGCTCGCGGGACCTCCATCGCGTTCGCGAAGAACAAAGTCCGCACTAGAAACCAACAATGTTTCCCAACACGAAAATGAGCATAACTCTCTCATACGATATCAGAATTCGACGATTCTTGTTCAATGGCTCCGTAACTACAATACGGATATAATGGTTGAATACAACTGTAAATAAAAGGTCGTTTTATCAGTATAGTATCCTTTATACCCAAGAAAACGACGCCAAAACATCAAATAAGAGAGTAACACAACCCAAACACATCTGAGGCGCCCAGGACCACGTCCAATTACACAAACCAGTCCCAAAACATAACACGAACCTTCTCAAGGCCTCAAATCACATCAAATAACATCAAAACTATGAATCAACGATCGAAACATTTCTTTAAACTTCCAAACATTCAAACTTCGATGAACGCGTCTGATTCATACTTAAACATTCTGGAATGACGCCAAACTTTATGCACAAGTCACAAACCACGATACGAACTTGTTTCAAGACTCGGAACCCCAAACGGACATTGATAATAGATAAGTCCACCTCAAACCAAATTTAGGAAATTGTAAAACCTTCAAAATGCCAACTTTCTACGATGAGCGTTGAAATGCTCTTGGCCAACCCGACACTCAATCCGAACATATGCTCAAGTCCGAAATCATCAAACAAACCTATTGGAACCTTCAAATCCCAACTCTGAGATCGTTTACTCAAAAGTCAAATCTTAGTCAATTCTTCGAACTTAAACTTCCAAATTTAGAATTTTCTTCCCAAATCAACTCCGAACTACCCCAAAATTCAATTCCGACCATACATACAAGTCATAATACCTGAAGTGAAGCTACCCAAGACCTCAAATCACCGAACGAAGCGCTAGAGCTCAAAATGACTAGTCAAGTCGTTACACAAACAATCATGAAAATCCAATAAAAATATACTCCAATATCATAATTAATTTATTTATAACAATTTCCAACTCCGCTAGAAAAGTCAATAAAGTCAACCCTCGGCCCATGTGCCCGATTTTCGAAAAATTTTGAAGATAAACTTTACCCATAACACCATGAACTCAAATACATAGTTTATTCCAAATTTCACGTCCACTTTCGTGGTCAAAGTCCAAAATACCAAATTCTAGGTTTTCTTCAAAATCACACAATTTCCACCAATTTACATGCTCAAATTCATGTATAATTCATGTATTTAACTCACAATGTGAAGAAATCACTTACCTAGTGATGGGTGACGAAGAAGCTCCCACAAAATAACCCCAAGCTCGGCTCCCATGGAAGATTTGAGATAAAATGAGTCAAAACACATTTTTATAAACTTATATACTGCCCAGGCGACCTCCATCGTGAAAGCGGCACTGCCCTCACGTTCGCGAAGCTCAACAAACTCAGGATCTAAAACTCTTCTTTGCGAACGTGATGCTTCACCAGGATGATCTATCGCAAACACGCCTACTTCATCTCGGACGCGAAGAACAATCTCCCCTAGGCTAGCTTCCCCAGCGCGAACGCATAGAACTGCCACCAAAACGTACGCGAACACGAGCTACCAGTACCGAACGCGAAGCACAAAATCTCAGCAGAAAAAAATCCTTCTAGGCAAACGCGTGAATCCCTTCGCATTCACAAAGGAAAAAACCAGAACCAACAGCAGCAGCAGCCAAAAACAGTAAGAAATAACCTGAAACCACCTCAAACACAGTCGAGGCCCTCCGGGACCCCGCCCGATCACACCAACAAGTCCCTAAACATAACATGAACTTACTCGAGGCCTCAAATCGCGCCAAACAACATCAAAATGATGAGTTGATGATCAAAACATTCTTTCAACTTTCGAACATCTAAACTTCGACAAACGCGTCCGATTCGTGTTCAAACATTCCGGAATGACGCCAAACTTTACGCACAAGTCATAAATCACAATACGAACCTATTCCAAGGCTCGGAATCCCAAATGGACATCGGTAAAATCAAAATCCACTTCAAGTCAAACTTAAAAAAAAATTAAATTTTCAGAATACCAACTTTCTACAATAAGCGTCGAAATACTCCCGGACCACCCGATACTCAATCTGAACGTACGCCCAAGTCCAAAATCATCGTACGAACCTATTGGAAATTTCAAATCCGATTCTGAGTTCGTTTGCCAAAAGTCAATTCTTCCAACATAAAGCTTCCAAAATTAGAAATTTCCATTCAAATCAACTCTAAACTAAAATTCGATCCCGACTATGCGTACCAGTTGTAATACATGAAGTGAAGCTACTCAAGGTCTCAAACTGCCGAAGACACGCTAGAGCTCAAAAAAACCGGTCGGATCGTTACAATAATATATGGAGGGAAGCTACCCAAGGCCTCAAACCGCTGAACGACGCGCTAGAACTCAAAATGACTAGTCGAGTCGTTACATTATATATAAGATAAGCATATTATTTATATAACATAGATTAATAATTATTAAAATATTGGTATGGTTTTTATAAAAATAAGAAAATGCTTATCTCTTTATAATTTTGACTAGTCGAGTCGTTACATTTATAATTTTGATGAATTCAAAATTATAATTTAGTAAAAAAATTATTACATTATTTAAATTTTTAATAAACTACAAAAGGAGAAAACTAATCAAGTAGAAAAGAATGTATGAAAAGCGGAGGATAAAGATAATTTTATGACATTTATATTTTTAACTGATTAAAAAATAAAAGATAAATAAATAACACTCAAAACAATTATCAATAAATTAAGATAATTGAAGAATTTTGAACAGTATAACATAAGTTAAAAAAATAATTTTATTTCAAGAGTAAGAAAATATATATCTATGTTATATTAAAAGAGAAGTAGTATCAAAATATTAAGCCAATTGACAAGTTATTAAAAAGTCACATTATTAAATGTATAGTATTAACTACTTGCTAATTTGACAAAAGGAATAAATAAGGAACAAATATTTTATTTGTTATTATATGATGTGTATCCTTTGATTTTGTATAAGTTTTGTTATATTTCTGCACAATATATTAAATAATAAAATATAACTAATATTTATTAAAATAATATGATATATTAGATCAAAATTTTATAAAATTAATAATCTGTCAAATTATCTGCGCATCACGCGGGTTCTAACACTAATTCTCCTTCATCACTTATTAATTAGTAAGCTTACTTAGTACCGAACTAATTAGATTTTAGAATAGTAACATTAGATTTTACCAAAAAATAAACTTTTTTTTTAAAATAAAAGGTTAAATCGCTTATTTCCAACAACGTTTGAAGTGCAATACGTTCTATACAATTGTTAAGGGTGTTCAATATTTTATGTATATATATATATATATATATATATATATATATATATATATATATATATATATATATATATATATATATATATATATATATATATATATATATATATATTATAAAAGCATGAATATAATGTCGGTTTATAAAAATAATCTTATAATATTAAGCATAATAACTCATAATAAAAGGACATAACCAAAATTCTAGATATTAGCCTTATAATCCTATTAGTTTTGGGACATAATACTACACGTTAAGAATTCTACATGATTATCTTTAGGAATTCTATTAGTATATTACTTTGGAGCATAGATATATAATACTACATGTTAGCATATATACCTAATACCTTTAGGAACACATTATGTTTCCTTTTAATATAGGCAAAATACATAAGTTACCCCCTAAACTATGGACCAAATCCCCATTACACACTTTTTACGGACGAAAATCATATTACACACTCAATCTTTCTAAAGTGTATCTAATACACACTACTTTTTTCTTGACCAGTTTTTCAGAATATGAGTAATATCAAGCACCAATCAAGCAATGACACGTGTCATTATTTTTTAATTTAAAAAAATAAAATAATTAAAATTATAACTATACCCCTCATCTTTCACATTTAAGGTTCTAAACCACCATGGTTGTCGTCCATGTCCTCTCTTCACCAGCAACAACCATAGCCTCTTCCCCCACCTTTTACTTAATGACAAAGCCACCATTAACTAACCAAAATCACTAGAAAACACACTCAAAAATCCAACTTTTCCATTGAAATTGAATCAAAAATTTTGAGCCCAGATCCAACTCATTTTTCATTTCTCCTCCGTAAAAGTTCAACCACCATTAACCGCCATTACTGTGTTTCAATTTTCTGCTTTGTGCCATTCCGACTCCCAAAATTGAAGCAACAAATTTGTAATAATAAGAAGGAAAGTATATTTCTTAGAAAAGAAGACTAAGAACTTTACAATTTAGTTTTTTAAAATTTATCCATTAATAAAATTAAAGAATGTGCTTATGTGAAAAAGCTTGAACTATGCTTTAATGGTTGGAAATTTTACTTGAAAAATTGGACTTCGCCACGGCAAAAGCTCAAGCTAAGATTCTCCGCAAAAAAAAAAATCTTCTATGCAAAAGCTCGAGACAACCTTTAATGGTGGGTTTATTTGAGAAGAACGAGATCGGGTGGTGGAGAGAAGTGGGTCTAAGTGCCAAGGTCTAAAGGAGAAGCCATGGCAGAATTTTTTAATCAAGGAAGAAGATGACTTAATTTAAAATTTTTAAAAGCTAAAAAAAAATTGACATCTAACACAAAAATTCTTTGTTCACACAACTCATTTGTTGGTAAAAACACAGATGATTTTGGATTCGAGATTTGAAGGTCCCAATAGATTTTTATGATGATTTCGGATTTGGGTGTATGTTCGAAACGGGTTTTGGATGACCCGAGAGCATTTTAGCGCCAAACAGCGAAATAAGATTTTTGAATTTCTATAATTGAGGTTTAGAACGTGTTTTGATGTTATCGAGGTCGAAACGGAATTGTGATGCTGGAAATAGTTCTGTAATGTCATTTATGACTTGCACGGAAAATTTGGTATCATTCCGAGTAGTATAAGTATGTTTAGGCGTATTGGAAGTAAATTGAAGAACTTGAAGTTCTTAAGTTTGAATCAATTAGTTTTAGGGTGTGATTCTTAGTTTTAATGTTGTTTCCGGTGTTCCGAGAGTTCGAGCAAGTCCGTTTTATCATTCCAAACTTGTCGGTATGTTCGGGCAGGGCCCCAAGGGTCAATCGGACGAGGCTCGAGCTTAGTTGAGAAAAGTGTGAAAGAGCTGATGCTCCAGGCTTCTGTCAAAATAGCACCTGCGGTTGGCCAGCCGCAGGTACGAGACCACAGAAGTGGCTCATCAATCGCAGATGCGGCCCAAGGGGAGGAGCCCATGTTCCGCAGATGCGGATCCTCTTCCGCAGAAGCGATCCCAAGACCGCAGATGCGGCCCAAGCTAGCCCGTCCTAATTTCGTAGAAGCGGATCCTCCCTCGCAGAAGCGAGACCGTAGATGCGGTCCCCTAACCGCAGGTGCGGAAATCGCTGAAGGCAGTGCCTTCATTTAATACGGGAAATGTGTCATTTTTGACACATTTCATTCATTTCTTAGGCGATTTGGGAGCTTTCAAAGAAGGGATTCCGGTCAAGCATTGTGAGGTAAGTTATTTCTACATAATGTTAGTTTAATACATAGACTAGGGGTAGATTAACACATATAGATTTGTGAAAATTATGGGTTTAGAGTAAAACCTAGGGTTTTGATAAAAATAGGATTTAACCACGAAATTAGTTATGGAATCTAGTAAAAATCATATATTATCGATCCTTAGGTTATGGGTAACAACTTCCCTTAAGAATTTTCGAAATCCGAGCACGTGAGCCCGGGGTGAATTTTAGGAACCTTGCCTTTGGGGTTGGATAATCACTTTAATAGCTAGAATATGAACTTGTAAGCCTATAATGATTGGTTTCTATGCTATTTGAATAACTTCGGATTGTGCGGATCTGGTTTGAGGGTTTGAGAGCATTCTTCAGTTGGAAGTAGGCTTGAAACGAGGTAAGTCTCCTTTCTAACCTTGTAAGAGGAAAATCTCCCCATACGTGAACTTATATGATATTTGAATGGTTGTGGGGGACTACGTACGCGCGAGGTGACGAGGGTACGTACGTGGTGACTATTCTTATTATGTCCGGGTATTTTAGGTTTACACCATGCTTGTGAATACTGCTTATTTCTTTCATGCGTTAATTGTATTAGTTGGAATTTGTTTCAAGATTTTAAGAATGTGAAAGCTTCAAGTAAATTATTATTTTAAAAAGAAATTGAGGAAATATATGATGTTTATGTGTGACCGCTTCGCAATTATATTCCACGAGCGGTGTTTTCTTCCAATACTCTCATTGGAGTGGGTCGTTTGTCTACAGGTTAATAATTGCATCTATAGTTCGCGTCCGACCTTTCGGCAGTGCACATTTATTATTTTTGTTGGATCGGGTCGTACGTCCTCGGCACTGTATGCTCATGCTATCTGCTTGGAATTTTTCCCGTGATTTTTAGACTGTTTAAATGCTCCAGGATATAAATTTTCAACCAGAATGATAGAAAGTGAAACATGAATGCCATTGTGGAAAGACTTGTCATTTCTTGTCATTATTTGCCATTTATCCTTGATATTCATGCTTAGCCTTATATTTAAATAAATTGTTTGGCCCTAGTAAGTGTCAAGTCGACCCCTCATCACTACTTCTTCGAGATTAGACTGGATACTCACTGGGTACATAATGTTTATATACTCATGCTACGCTTCTGTACTTAATTGTACAGGTCTTGAGGCAGGTGCATCTGGTTACCAGTCCGGAGCACGTTCCTAATATAGAGGCAGAGATTCCACGGGTGAGCTGCTTGTCCTGATGTCGTTCAGCAGCATGTTGGAGTCTTTTCTTTTGGTTACTCTGTCTATTCTATTTCAGATAGTAGAATAAATGTATTCTTTTATTTATTCTACTAGATGCCCATATACTTGTGACACTAGTTGGTGAATTTTTCTTTTGGGATATACTTATTTAAATTTGACTTCCTTTGATCCTTGCAATCTAATTTGCCTTGTCATTTGCTATTTTCAAATGCTTATTGATTTAAGTTAAGATATTGGTGGATAGGTTGTTAATAAAATAAATGGGACTCACTAGATGAATCGTGTTGGCTTTCCTAATAACGGTGTTGGGCGTCGTCGTGACCTAGAGTAGAATTTGGGTCGTGACAACATGGTATCAGAGCTCTAGGTTCACGTAGATCTTACAAGTAGTGGGAAAACCTTATAGAGTCTTGCGGATCGGTACAGGGACGTCTGTATTTATCTTCGGGAGGCTATATGGTGTTAGGAAATTTCTCTTTATTCATCTTCTATCGTGCAGTTGATGGTATACTAAATCTGACTCTTCTATTCTCTCACAGATGGTGAGGATGCCTACAGCCGACTTTCCATACCCAGGAGGAGACGCTCCCCCTGTTGCTAGAGGCCGAGGCTGAGGCAGAGGCCGGGAGAGGGAACCTGCTCGAGGTAGGGGACGAAGGTACCCCAGAGCTGCCCCAGTTGCATCACCAGCGGATCCAGCAGAGGATCCTATCATTGAGGAGAAGGGAAAGGTGCCCGCAGCAGATCCTGCCCCGGTGGATTTCATGACAGCGCTGGGCTTTCAGGAAGTCATGGGTCGTATGATGCGGTTCATGCACACTATGACCCAGGATGGTTTATTTCCAGCAGACCCGGCCACCTCTCAAGCGGAAGGGGGAGCACACACCCCTACTGCCCAAGCCCCACGACATGCAGTTGCGGTTTATTAGACTTCGGGTAGGGCCCAGTAGTTGCAGCAGTAGCACCTGAGCCCAGACCAGCTGCGGACAGTGATCTGCAGAAGTTATTAGATAGATAGACTAGACTACACCCTCCTGTCTTCGGGGGAGAGCGTCATGAGGATGCTCAGGATTTCATTGATAGGTACAGGGAAAGACTGCACAACATGAGGATACTGGAGTCTCATGGGGTTGACTTTACTACTTTCCAGCTAGAGGGCAGGGCCAGTAGATGGTGGCAGTCTTATGTTCTTGGTAGGTTAGAAGATTCTCCTCCCATCACCTGGGATCATTTCACTCAACTATTCCTGGACAGGTATATCCACCCTCTAAGAGGGAAGAGTTGCAGTACCAGTTTGAGCAGCTTGAGAAGGATCAGATGTCAGTGACCGACTACGAGGCGAGGTTTTCTGAGTTGTCTCATCATCCACTTATGGGGATTTTAGAGGTGCTCCGGCTAGGGGAAGAGGTCAGTTTGGGAGGGGCTAGCCCAGCAAGCCCACCATATTCAGCACCCCAACCATCTCCTCGAGGTGCTCCAGTGAGGCCTTATTTCAGCGCGATGCCGCATAGTTCTTATCGCCCACCAGCTATTCATGGTTCATCCAGCGGGTATTCTAGTCATCAGGGTTCTTCCAGTGCCTATTTCAGTGCCATGCCAGAGAGTTCATACCGCCACCCAACCATCCAGGGTTCCTTAGGTGGGTATTCCGTCCATCAGGGCCAGTCTTCAGGGCAGCAGGCTATGGTGCCGAGAGGCTGCTATGAGTGTGGAGATCCGGGTCACATGAAGAGGTTTTGCCCCGGATTTTGGGGCAAGACAGTGCATCAGGGTCATCAGCTTATAGTTTCAGCGTCGGCGGTCCGGCCACCCAGAGGTAGGGGACAAGTTAGTAGGGGTCATCCCAGAGGTGGAGGCCAGGGTCATCAGCCAGACTAGATGCATTGGCCTCAGATGCAGTTATCACAGGTATTATCTCCATATGCAGTAGAGAGGATTCAGTATTATTTGATCTAGGGTCTACATATTCATATGTATTATCTCTGTTTGCTCATTTCCTGGACATTCCTCGCGAGTCCTTGGGCACTCATGTTTATATGTCTACTCACATGGGCGATTCTGTGGTTGTGGACCGGATCTATCGGTCTTGTGTGGTCACATTTTGTGGGTTTGAAACCAGAGCGGACCTCTTGTTGCTTGATATGACTGATTTTGAGGTCATTCTGGGCATGGACTGGTTATCTCCTTATCATGTCATCCTAGACTGCCATGCCAAGACTGTTACTTTAGCCATGCCTGAGTTGTCGATATTGGAGTGGAGAGGTTCCTCAGTTAGTGTAGCTAGTCGAGTTATTTCTTTTCTAAAGGCTCGACGTATGGTCGAGAAGGGTTGTTTGGCTTATCTCGCTTAGGTGCGGGACACCAGCGCAGAGTCTTCGATGATTAATTTAGTGCCAGTAGTGTGGGATTTTGCCGATGTGTTTCCTTATGACCTCCCAGGCATGCCGCCAGAGCGTAATATTGATTTCTGTATTGACTTGGCTCCAGCCACCCAGCCTATATCCATTCCACTGTATTGTATGGCTCCAAAGAATTGAAAGAACAACTGGAGGAATTGCTAGCTAAAGGGTTTATCAGACCAAATGTATCGCCTTGGGGTGCTCCAGTGTTATTTGTGAAGAAGAAGGATGGTACTATACGGATGTGTATTGTCTACCCCTAATTAAACAAAGCTACCATCAAGAACAAGTACCTGTTGAAGCGCATCGATGATTTGTTTGACCAGATGCAGGGTGCTAGGGTGTTTTCTAAGATTGACCTGAGATCGGGGTACCATCAACTAAAGATTCAAGGACTTGGATGTTCCGAAGACTGCTTTCCATACTAGATATGGTCATTATGAGTTCATTGTGATGTCCTTTGGCTTGTCTAATGCCCCAACAGCGTTTATGGATTTGATGAACAGGGTTTTCAGGACTTATATTGATTCTTTTGTTATTGTCTTCATTGATTACATCTTGATCTACTCACGTAGCCTGGGGGAGCACGAGCAGCATTTGAGAGCAGTGCTCCAGACCTTGCGAGAATAGAAGTTGTATGCTAAGTCCTCCAAGTGTTAGTTTTGGTTAGATTATGTGACATTCTTGGGACATGTGGTATCCGGAGAGGGTATCAGGGTGGATCCTAAGAAGATTGAGGCGGTTCAGAATTGGCCACGTCCCACTACAGCGACCGAGATCAGGAGTTTCTTGGGATTGGCAGGCTATGATCGTCGATTTGTGAAGGGATTTTCATCCATTGCAGCCCCTCTGACTAGATTGACCTAGAAGGGTGCCCCGTTCCGATGGTCCGACAAGTGTGAGGCGAGCTTTCAGAAGCTCAAGACAGCTTTGACCACAACACCAGTTCTAGTGTTGCCTTCCAGTTCGAGGATGTATATAGTTTATTGCGATGCTACATGCGTTGGCTTGAGATGTGTGTTGATGCAGGAGGGATGAGTTATTGCATATGCTTCACATCAGCTGAAGGTTCATGAGAAGAACTACCCCATGCATGATTTGGAGTTGGAAGCGATTGTTCATGCTCTTAAGGTTTGGTGGCATTACTTGTACGGAGTGTCTTGTGAGGTTTATACAGACCACCGCAGCTTGCAGCACTTGTTCAAGTAGAGGGATCTTAATTTGAGGACGTGTAGATGGCTTAAGTTGCTGAAGGACTATGACATCGCTATTCTTTATCATCCAGGCAAGGCGAATGTAGTTGTAGATGCCTTAAGCAGGAAGGCAGAGAGTATGGGTAGCTTGGCATTCATTTCGGCGGAGGAGAGGCCACTAACTTGGGACATCCAGTCCTTGGCTAACAGACTCATGAGGCTGGACATTTCAGAGCCCAGCCGAGTCCTTGCATGTGTTGTTGCTCAGTCTTCATTATTGGGACAGATCAAGGCTTGGCAGTTTGATGATCCGCACTTGGCAGTTCTCAGGGAGACGGTACTATAGGGTGTTTCCAAGGATATTTCTATTGGCGAGGATGGTGTTCTGTGACTTCAGGGTCGCCTATGTGTTCCTAATGTTAATGGCCTGAGGGAGAGGATTCTATATGAGGCACACAGTTCACGGTATTCTATTCATCCTGGCGCTACGAAGATGTATCGTGACCTAAGGCAGCACTACTGGTGGAAGTGGATGAAGAAATACATAGTGGAGTATGTGGCTAGATGTCTAAATTTCCAACAGGTTAAGTATGAGCAACAGAGGCCAGGAGGCCTACTCCAGCAGATGCCTATACCTGAGTGGAAATGGGAGCGCATCACTATGGACTTTGTAGTTGGGTTGCCACGGACCGTGTGGAGGTTTGATGCGGTTTGGGTTATTGTAGACAGGTTGACCTAGTCGGTACACTTCATTCCAATAGCCACTACTTATACGTCAGAGAGTGTGGCCCAGATCTACATCCGGGAGATAGTTCGGTTGCACGGTGTGCCTGTGTCCATCATATCAGATAGAGGTCCTCAGTTCACCTCGCATTTTTGGAGAGCCGTATAGAGTGAGTTGGGCACCCGTGTGGAGCTCAACACAGCTTTTCATCCTCAGACCAACGGGCAGTCGGAGCGGACAGTTCAGATATTAGAGGACATGATCAGGGCATATTTTATTGACTTTGGAGGGCAGTGGGATCAGTTCTTGCCCTTGGCCGAGTTTGCTTACAATAACAGCTATCAGCCCAGCATTGAGATTTCCCCATTTGAGGCTTTATATGGTCAGCGATGTCGTTCTCCCATCGGGTGGTTTGAGCCTGGCGAGGCTAAGTTATATAATACTGATCTGGTAAAGGATGCCTTGGAAAAGGTAAAGTCAATTTAGGAGAGACTTCGCACAGCACAATCCAGACAGAAGAGTTACGCGGATCAGAAGGCGCGTGATGTATCATTCATGGTCGGCGAGAAGGTTCTCTTGAAAGTCTCGCCAATGAAGGGCATTATGAGGTTCGGGAAGAAGGGAAAGTTGAGCCTAAGGTTTATAAGTCCTTTTAAGGTGTTGAGATGAGTTGGGAAAGTTGCTTATGAGCTTGCTCTGCCTCCCAGCTTATCGGGTGTTCATCCAGACTTTCATGTATCTATGCTCCAGAGGTACCACACCGACTTGTCTCATGTGTTATACTTCAGTGCCATTCGCTAGACGAGAGGTTGGGCTACAGGGAGGAGCTAGTGGTTATTATTAATAGGGAGGAGTGCCAGTTGAGGTCTAAGAGGGTTTCCACCGTGAAGGTCAAGTGGAGGGGCCAGCCAGACGAGAAGGCGACTTGGGAGTCCGAGGAGGACATGCGGAGCAGATATCCACACTTGTTCAGCACTGCAGGTATGATCCTAGACTCGTTCGAGGACGAACGTTTATTTAAGAGGTGGAGAATGTAATGACCCGACCGGTCTTTTTTCTTCCTAGAACCCTCGCACCCCTAAATAAGACTTCCCATGTTTTCTTTTATTGATTTATGACCTGCGGGGATGGTTGGTTCGAGATTTGGAAGAGTTTGGGTTGAAATTGGAAAACTTGGTTACCTAAGGTTGGCCTAAAGGCCAAGTTTGACTTTGGTCAACATTTTTAGTAAACAACCTCGGAATCGGGATTTTAAGGTTCCAATAGGTTCGTATGATGATTTGGGACTTGGGCGTATGTTCGGAACGGGTTTTGGATGACCCGGGAGCGTTTCAGCGCCAAATAGCGAAATAAGATTTTTGAAGTTCTATAACTGAGGTTTAGAACGTGTTCAGATGTTATCGAGGTCCAAATGGAATTCTGAAACTAGGAATAGTTCTTAATTGTCATTTATGACTTGCACGCAAAATTTGGTATCATTCCGAGTAGTATAAGTATGTTTCGGCGTATTAGCAGTAAATTGAAGAACTCGAAGTTCATAAGTTTGAATAGATTGGTTTTAGGGTGTGATTCTTAGTTTTAATATTGTTTCCGGTGTTCCGAGAGTTTGAGCTAGTCCGTTTTATCATTCCAAACTTGTCGGTATGTTTGGGTGGGGCGCCGAGGACCCCGAGCGTCAACTAGACGAGGCTCGATTTGAGTTGAGAAAAGTGTGAATGAGCTGATGCTCCAAGCCTCTGGCAAAACTGCACCTGCGGTTGGCCAGCTGCACGTGCGAGACCGTAGAAGAGGCTCATCAATTGCAGATGCGTCGCAAGGGGAAGAGCCCAGGTTCCGCAAATGCGGCTTCTATTCCACAGAAGCAGAACCGCAGAAGCGGTACCCAAATGGCAGATGCGACCCCTGCTAGCCCGGCCCAATTCTGCAGAAGCGGCCCCTCCCTCGCAGAAGCGAGACCGCAGATGCGGTCCCCTAACTGCAGGTGCGTAAATCGCTAAAGGCAGTGCCTTCATTTAATACGGGAAATGTGTCATTTTTGACACATTTCATTCATTTCTTAGGCGATTTGGGAGCTTCCAAAGAGGGGATTCCGGCCAAGCATTGTGAGGTAAGTTATTTCTACATAATGTTAGTTTAATACATAGACTACGGGTAGATTAACACATAAAGATTTGTGAAAATTATGGGTTTAGAGTAAAACCTAGGGTTTTGATAAAAATAGGATTTAACCACGAAATTAGTTATGGAATCTAGTAAAAATCATATATTATCGATCCTTAGGTTATGGGTAACAACTTCCCTTAAGAATTTTCGATATCCGAGCACGTAGGCCCGGGGGTGAATTTTAGGAACCTTACCTTTGGGGTTGGATAATCACTTTAATAGCTAGAATATGAACTTGTAAGCCTATAATGATTGGTTTTTACGCTATTTGAACAGTTTCGGATTGTGCAGCTCCGGTTTGAGGGTTTGAGAGCATTCTTGAGTTGGAAGTAGGCTCGAAACGAGGTAAGTCTCCTTTCTAACCTTGTAAGAGGGAAATCTCCCTATATGTGAATTTATATGATATTTGAATGATTGTAGGGGACTACGTACGCGTGAGGTGATCGTACGTTGTGACTATTCTTGTTATGTCTGGGTAGTTTAAGCTTACACCATGCTTGTGAATACTGCTTATTCTTTCATGTGTTAATTGTATTGGTTGGAATTTATTTCAAGATCATAAGAATGTGAAAGCTTCAAGTAAACTATTATTTTAAAAGAAATTGAGGAAAATATATTATGTTTGTGTGTGACCGCTTCGCAATTATATTCCGCGAGCGGAGTGTTTTCTTCCAATACTCTCATGGGAGCGGGCGGTTCGCCTCGGCAGGTTAATAGATGCATCTATGGTTCGCGTCGTTCGACCCTTTGGCAGTGCACATTTATCTTTATTTTTGGATCGGGCTGTACGTCCTCGCCACTGTATGCGCATGTTATCTGCTTGGCATTTTTCCCGTGATTTTTAGACTATTTAAATGCTCTAGGATATAAATTTTCAACCGGAATGATAGAAATTGAAACATGAATGTCATTGTGGAAATACTTGTCATTTCTTGTCATTATTTTCCATTTATCCTTGATATTCATGCTTAACCTTATATTTAAATAAATTGTTTGGCCCTAGTAAGTGTCAAGTCGACCCCTCATCACTACTTCTTCGAGATTAGACTGGATACTTACTGGGTACATAATGTTTATTTACTCATGCTATGCTTCTGTACTTAATTGTACAGGTGCTGAGGCAGGTGCATCTGGTTACCAGTCTGGAGCACGCTCCTGATATAGAGGCAGAGATTCCACGGTGAGCTGCGTATCCTGATGCCGTTCAGCAGCGCGTTGGAGTCTTTTATTTTGCTTAGTCTGTCTATTCTATTTCAGACAGTAGAGTAGATATATTCTTTTGTTTATTTAATAGATGCCCATATACTTGTGACACTAGTTCCGAGCACACACATTGGTGGATTATTCTTTTGGGAATGTACTTATTTAAATTTGACTTCCTTTGATCCTTACAATCTAATTTGCCTTGTCATTTGCTATTTTCAAATTCTTAGTGATTTAATTTAAGATATTGTTGGATAGGTTGTTTGGCTTGCCTAATATCGGTGTTGGGCGCCATCGCGACTTAGAGTAGAATTTTGGTTCGTGACATTATCGAGGTCCATTTAGGATTCCGAGACCAGGAATAGTTCTGTATGGTGATTTAAGACTTGCTCGTTTTGGTGTCATTCCGAGTAGTTTAAGTATTTTTTGGCGCGTTCAGAGTAAGTTGGAAGAATATGAAGTTCATAAGTTGATCCTATTGGTTTTGGGTTGCGATTCTTAGTTTAAATGTTGTCTTTTGCGTTCCTAGGGTGCGAGAGAGTTTGTTTTATGATTTCAAACTTGTTGGTGTGTTCAAAGGAGGCCTCAGGGGCCCTGGATGCCATTCGTACGATGCGCAAATTGAGTTAAGACTCAAAGTGCTGCTGGTGCACCAGTTCTGGTGTGCCCGCACTTACGAGCTTTTGGCCGCAGGCGCGAGCCCACAGGTGCATGATTTTGGATGTACAAGCGAATTTGGAGCGTTTGGCCATGGATGTGCACCTGCGAGCGCGCAGGTGCGATTGGGGAAACTGCAGAAGCGGCCTAAGCCACAGAAGCGGGATCCGGTCCGCAAAAGAGGCCATCGCCAGGCCTGAGAAACTCTGCAGAAGTGGAACTAGTACCGCAGATGTGGCCAGTGACCGCAGATGCGAAAGTCCTAGAGGCAGAAAGCTTCATTTATTACGGGACTTAAGTTATTTCTAGCCCATTTCTCTCACTTTTTGGGCGATTTTGGAGCTTCATGAGAGGGGGTTTCACCTAGCACTTTGCGGTAAGTAATTTCTTTACAATATTTGTTTAAAAGATAGGTTTTGGGTAGATTTTAACTTGGTAAATTGTGAGAATCATGGGTTTATATGAAAAACCTTGATCTTGATAAAAATGAAATTTAAGCACGAAAATGGTTATGTTATTGACTGAAAATTATATATTTAAGTTCGTAAGGTTATGGGTAACAGCTTTCTTCAAAAATTTCCAGAATCCGGGCACGTGGGCCCGGGGGTGAATTTTAGGAATCTTTCAATTGTGGTCGGGTAATCACTTTAATATTTAGAATATGAAATTTTTAACATATATTGATTGATTTATACAACCTTTGACTAGTTTCGGATTGTTCGGCACCGAGTTAAGGCTTTAGAGTGAAATTGAAGCCGAGAAGTGAGCTTTGGGATGAGGTAAGTCTCTTGGCTAACTAGGTGATTTAAATTAATCTTTTCTTCTAAGTTTGGGGGCTACGTATGCACGAGGTGACGAGAGTCCATGCGTATCTACTAATTATGTTTATGCCGAGTAGTTTTAGGACCCAAATCATGAATTACCTGAATTATTTTTGCCTTACTTGTTAATTAAAGTGCCTAAATTATATTAAAACTTGTTGACTAAATCGTGAAAGACCACTATTGGAATTTGTGTTACATTGTGTATTAGCCTTTAATAACGTTTAAGCCAAATGCTTATAAAGTATCCTCTCCTTTTGTGGAGCGGGCTGAATGCCTTAGTAGTAGATAGATGCAACTATGGTTCGTGTCGCTCAATCCTCGACAGTGTACACATTATTCTGGATCGGACCGTACAACCTCGGCATAATCGTGCTTAATAATACTTTATACCTAATCATACCTTATATTAAGTTATGGCTTGTAAGGTTACAAATCGCAAGGAAAGTAATTTATTTTGAATTATTAAATTGTAAAAAAATTATCTGCTCCTGCTTGTTAATGAGTTATTGTCATTATTTCTGTAACCAATATTTATCTAGAATTTCTATTTTCATATTGTTAGACCATAGTAAGTGTCGGAGTCGACCCTTTATCACTGCTACTTCGAGGTTAGACTTGATACTTACTGGGTACATGTTATTTATGTACTCACGCTATACTTCTGCGTTGACCGTGGAGGATTTGAGGCAGGAGCATCTGGCGGTCCTACCGGCGTGCATCCCAGATATCCTGAGCCCTAGTGGTGAGCTACTTCCTGAGGCGTTCCGCAGCCCCTAGAGTGTTTGTTTTGTATTTGTGTTGTATTTATTTATATTCAAACAGTAGTTAGAGTTTTGTATATTCTACTAGTTGCTCATACACTTGTGACACCAAGTCCTGGCACACACTAGTAGACTTGTGGTTTTGGATTATTTCTATGGTTATGATTACACTTACTTTCTTTCATTTTATTTATTTTAAATATGTTGTTTATCAAATGCTTTAAATTAAAGAAAGTTTAATTACATGGAAATCTATTCAAAAGGAAAATCATATGGTTAGTTCACTGTTGGCTTGCCTAGCGGCGGCGTTGGGAGCCATCACGGCCTATAAGGGAATTGGGTCGTGACAACATGGTATCAGAGCACTAGGTTCACGTAGGTCTCACAAGTTATGAGAAGGACTAATAGAGTCTTGCGGATTGGTGAGGAGACGTCTGTACTTATCTTCACGAGGCTATAGGGTGTTAGGAAACTACTCTTTCTTCATCTCCTATCGTGGAGTTGATGTGATACTAAGTATCTTACTCTTATTCTCTCACACATGGTGAGAACGCGCGCATCTAATGTTCCAAATCAGGGATGAGATGCTCCCCATGTTCCTAGAAGCCGAGGGAGGGCTCCAGCCCGTGGTAGAGGATGAGGACGTCCCAGAGTTGCTCCATCTATTCCACAAGTGGATCAGTACAGGATCCAATTATTGAGGAGCAGGGCCAGGTGCCTGCAGCAAAGCCAGCCCCGCTGGATTTCATGTCCGTATCAGGATTCCAAGAGGTCGTGGGCCGTATGCTGTGATTCATGGATAAATATGACTTAGGGTGGTTTATTTCCAGCAAACCTTGCCACATCTCAGGCGGGACAGGGAGCACAGACCCCTACCGCTCAGGCTCTAAGGCATGCAGTTGCCATATATCAGACCTCGGGTGCACTACCCGTGGGTGGAGCTCAGCCAGTTGTAGTAGCTACACCGGAGCCCATACCACCTGTGATCGGCGATCCGCACTGGCTATTGGACAGATGGACCAGGCTCCACACTCCTCTTTTGGAGGTGAGTGACATGAGGACCCCCAGGATTTTATTGATCGGTACAGGGACAGACTGCACAATATGAGGATATGAGAGTCCCACGAGGTGGATTTCACCTCCTTTCAGCTGAAGGGCAGGGCCCGTAGATAGTGGAAGTCATATATTCTCGGCAACAGTTTCTCCTCCCATGACTTGGGATCAGTTCACACGCCTCTTCTAGGACAGATATATTCCACCCTCTTAGAGGGAAGATTTGCGGTTTTAATTCGAGTAGCTTTAGCATGGCCAAATGCCCATGAATGACTATGAGGCGAGATTCTCTGAGTTGTCTCACCATGCACTTATGATCCTTCTGAACCGATGTAGAGAGAGTGCAGAGGTTTGTTGCAGGTTTGCACTCGGGTATCCAGGCCACCATGGCTCGAGAGGTGGAGATTGGGACTCCTTACGGGCTAGTTTTAGAGATAACTCGGAGGATCGAGGGTGTCCGTCAGCGGAGCCGAGAGTAGGCGACAAGGGATAAGCAGTTCTGATATTCTAGAGAGTTTAGTGGTGCCCCGGCTGGAGCAGGAGTCAGTTCGTGAGGGGTTAGTCTAGCAGGCCCACATATCCAGCACCGCCGCCTCCTCGGGGTGCTCCAATGCGACTTTATTTCAGTGCCATGCTAGAGAGTTCCTACCGCCCACCGGCTATTCAGGGTTCCTCTAGTGGGTATTCAGTCCATTAGGGTAAGACTTCAGGTCAGCAGTCCACAGTACTGAGAGGTTGTTTCGAGTGCGGGGATCCCAGTCATGTGCATAGGTACTTCTTCAGGCTTTGGGGCAAGGCAATGCAGCAGCGTTAGCAGACTATGATTACAACACCAGCTATCCCACTAGTCGTCCGGCCACCCAAAGGCGGAGAGCAGGTGGGTAGGGGTCATCCTAGAGGTGGAGGCCAGTCAGGTGGCGCTCTAGCTAGGTTCTATGCTTTTCCGTCCAGACCAGATATAGTGGCCTCAGATGCCGTTATCACAAGTATTATTTTTTTCTGTGGTAGGGATTCTTCGGTACTATTTGATTCAAGGTTTAAGTATTCATATGTTTCATATCTGTTTTCTCATTTCCTAGGTGTTTCTCGTGAGTCTCTGGGTACTCCTGTTTATGTATCCACTCCTGTGGGAAACTCCGTTGTTGTGGATCGGATCTATCGGTCTTGCATTGTTACCTTCTGTTGTTATGAGACTAGGGAAAATCTTCTGTTGCTTGATATGACCGACTTTGAGTTCATCCTGGAAATGGACTGGTTGTCTCCATATCATGCCATCCTTGATTGCCATGCCAAGACTGTTACCTTAGTGATGCCAGAGTTTCCTATATTGGAGTGGAAGGGCTCGCCTGTCAGCATACCTAGTCAGATCATCTCTTTTGTGAAGGCCTGGCACATGGTCGAGAAGGGTTATTTGGGTTATCTAGCTTATGTTCGGGATACCACTGCAGAGACTTCGGCGATCAATTCGGGTTATTTGGCTTATCTAGCTTATGTTTGGAAGTTGGAATTTGGAAGTTCATAAGTTCATTACGCTTGAATCGATGCGCGATCCATGGTTTTAGCTTTGTTTGGTGTGATTTGAAGCCTCGACTAAGTTCGTATCATGTTTTAGGACTTGTTGGTATATTTGGTTGAGGTCCCGGGGCCTCAGGGTTGTTTCGTATGGTTAACGGATCGAATTTGGAGTTTGGGAGATTGTTGAATCACCAGGTCTGGTCCAATCGCACTTGCAAAGGTTTTGATCGCAGGTGCGAAGCCGCATGTGTGCACCAGCCATCTAGGCAGTGCTCACAGGTGCGAAGAGCTTGCCTGCACCTGCGAGATTGCAGGTGCGGAGTGATGAACGCAGAAACAGAAATAGGAAAGGGAGCTAGCTCCGTAGAAGGGCAGTGTGCTCGCAGAAGCGAGTCTGCAAGCACGGAATTTTGGTCTGCAGGCACGAAGCCAATTGCAAGAACGAATGGTTTGGTCTCACCCGCAAATACACAGGTGCGAGTAAGTTGTCACAGGTAAGGAAATCCTAGGCAGTGTATTAAAATTGGGGGTTCCGTGATTTTCATCATTTTGGACATTTTGATGAGTGGTGATTTTACTACTTATTTTAGCCTCTTTTCTTTAGATTTTGCGTCCTTTAATTATAATATGAGATTATTTATGGTGTGTATTGCTATATTTTTAGGTAAATGATTCCATGAAGAGAGTTGAATTCAATTGAAGTGGATTTGAGCAAAAAAGAGTTGAAACAATGCAAAATCCTTCAGGTTTCTCGCATCTGCAGAAGGAAGGTCGCTTATTGTAATGACCCGACCGGTCATTTTGCGTTATCGGACCCCGTTCCTCTAAATGAAACTTCCCATAGCAGCTTATTATGATTTATGACTTGCGGGGACTGGTGGTTCGGGATTCAGAAGTGTTTAGAGTGCAATAGGAACACTTGGTTCCTTAATGTTGGCCTATAAGTCCAAGTTTGACTTCGGTCAACATTTAGTAAACGACCTCAGAATCAAATTTCGACGGTTCCGGTAGCCTCGTATGATGATTTCGGACTTGGGCGTATGTTCGGAATGGGTTTCTGATGACCCGGGAGCGTTTCGGTGCCTAATATTGAAATAAGAAGTTCCTTAAGTTCCTATTGTGGTTTGGGACGTGTTTTTGTGTTATCGAGGTCCGAACGGAATTCTGAATCGGGAATAGTTCCGTTATGTCATTTATGACTTGCCTGCAAAATTTGGTGTCATTCCGAGTAGTATAGGTCGATTCGGTGCATTGTTAGTGAATTCTAGGACTTTAAGTTCAAATTTTGGACGGGGTCCCGAGGGGCTCGGGTTAGTTTCAGACCCCTCGGAGTTAAAAACACCAAAATTTCTATGTCTGGTTTCCTTCTATGCATTCGCAGATGCTCTGCCACGTTCGCATAGAAGGATCTTGGCGGGAGTGAAAAGTTGCCATATGCGTTCGCATAGGGTAGGGCATTGGGCCAGACTAGCTTAGCCTTTACTCAGTGCGTTCGCACCCCCCCCCCTCCAGTTTTGTTCGCATAGGTCTTACCTGGCTAGCCTCCGCGTTCGCGAAGACCTCTCCGCGTTCGCATAGAAGACCTCATCAGGCCTGGACATTTGTTCATCGCGAACGCACTGCCCCTGATGCATTCGCATAGAAGGGGCAGCTGGGCAGTGTGTTTTTATAACGGGATTTAATTCATTTCCCTCATCTTCTTCTTCTTCCTTGGGACGATTTTTAGCATTCAAGAGGGGCAAACGACCTAGTTATTGAAGGTAAGTAAATTCTACCCTAACATTAGTTTCATGCATAGATTACAAGCTAAATTAACTACCTAAATTAGTGAAAATTAAGGATTTGGGGTAGTAACCTAGGGCTTTTGAAAATGTATAAAATTACCCGTGCATTGGCTATGAATTCATACAAAAATAATATATTAACGATCCTTAGGTTATAGGTGAGTGTTTCCTTCGAGAATTTTCTGAATCCGGACATGCGAGCCCGGGGTTGGATTTTGGGATTTCTTCAAGAATGGTGAATTTGACTAAATAATAGGATAATTCCATGCTTTGAACATAAATTGATATATTTGTATAACATTTGGCTAGTTTCGAGTCCGTGGGTGTCAAGTTCGGAGTTTCGGGCGCATTTTTGACCCGGGGAGTAGGTGCAACGCGAGGCGAGTCTCCTTTCTAACCTTGTAAGGGGGAACTGTCCCCCTAGGTGATTTAAATGCTATATGTGATAATTGTGGGGGCTACATACGTACAAAGTGACGAGAGTCCGTACGTAGCGGCTATTACTATTATGTCCGGGTAGTTAGGCCCACATCATGCCTTGTGTTTTTACTTGATATGAACTATATGCTTAATAAATTAAATGTTACACGTTGCTTACTTCCCTGAGTTCGTGCAAAATTGAGAAACTTGTAAGGAATTGTTCACCGAAAAGTAATTTTAAAAAAAAGAATAAAGTGTATGCATATGACCGCTTCGCAATTTAAAAGAATAACGTGTATGCATATGACCGCTTCGCAATTTACTTTCCGCGAGCAGAGTGTGATTTTCCCCCACTCTTATGGGAACGGGCCGTACGCCACGGCGGATTGAGAGATCCACTTTTGGTACGGGCCGATCGATCCTCGGCAGTGCATAGAGAGGATTGAGAGGTGCACTTTTGGTACGGGCTGTTCGATCCTCTACAGTGCATAGATGTGAGTACTTTGTGGAGAGGTGCACTTATGGTTCGGGCCGTTCGACCCTCGGCAGTGCACGGACATGAATATCTTATGACTCCAGCTGGTTGTCCTTACCCTGCATGCGTATGATTTATTTGTTAATAAATTCATGGATATTGATTTGACAGATATTTGGGGGAAAGTGAAGTGGTAATTGTTTTATTCATTCCCAATACTTTCTTGGATTTCAGTACCTTACATATATATTTGTTGCTTCACTGCCTTTACATGCCTACTGTTTCTATTATATTCTGTTAAATTATATCGTTGGACCTTAGTGAGTGTCATGTCGACCTCTCGTCACTACCCATTCGAGGTTAGGCGGGATACTCACTGGGTACATATATGTTTATGTAATCATGCTACGCTTCTGTACTTAATTGTACAGGTTCTGAGGCTGGTGCATCTGGTTTTCGGACCGAAGCTTGACGTGATATTAGAAGGACCTGACTTCACGGTGAGCTGCTTTTCTCCTGGCGATCTCCGATAGCACCATGGGTTTTCTTTTGCTTATTTCCCGTCTATTTCCTTCAAACAGTGGGAATGTATATTATATCTTTTGTATATTCTGTTAGTATGCCCGTAAGACTTGTGACACTAGTTCCTGGCACACACGTTTTAGTTTTTATGGATTTCGGGTTTGTATATGTATTGGCTCACACCTCTTCATGACTGTTTTCGATTAAAACTGGCTATTTATCCTTGTCGAATCATGTTTTAAGTTTTAAAAACTGAGTATATTTTAAAGTGTTTAATCTAATAAGAAGGAACCTTTAGTAAATTGAGAGTCGGCTTGCCTGACCCCGCTGTTGGGCGCCATCACAACCTAAGTTAGGATTTTGGGTCGTGACACTTATGTGATCTCGCATCTGCAAGAAAGGATCCGCATCTGCGGAAGAAGGCTTGGAAGGTTTGGAAGGCAATATCCGCTTCTCTGATCGACTCACTATATCTGCGCTTAAAGTCCGCATCTGCGTGTGTAGGACCGCTTCTACGGAGCTAGTGTTTCTCATCAACGAGCACTTCTGCAATAGGCTATCCGCTTCAGCGGAGCCACACCTGCGAGGATCCTTCCGCAGGTGCGGCCAACGAGCTTCAGACCTGGGCAGACTTGGAAATTCACATCTCCTCAACTCCAAACCCACAAATACATGACCTAGCTCATATTTGGCATATCCTTTGGCTTATTTTCAATCTCTTAGACTAGAGAAAACAAGTTTTGGATCTAGGGTTCTTGCACACACACTTGGGTCTTGAAGATCTGAAGCTTTTGGTTGAGAATTTCTTACTCATTTATGCTTATTTTACTCATTTTCTTGCTTTGTATTGAATATTTTAGTGTGTAGTATTTTTTCCAACACTTGAATCTTGTTTATGGAAATATTCAAATTTAAAGTGTGGATTAAATATCTTGTTATGCTTATGTATTGAACGGTTTTAGTTATATTGAAGTGAGTTATTATTTCCTTAATTACTCTTATTCTTTAATGTTTCCAAAGGGATTAACTAACCCTAGGACTCGCCCATGAACTTCGAATTAATTTTGGGAAAGATAATTTGGGGTTGCGAAAGATTAATTAACAAGAACTTGAGGCTTTAACCCTCACTTTATAGATTCTACTTAGGGATAGGATTGAAATACTTGTAGCCACATCCGGGTGTGCTTAATCTCTTGATTATTTTAGGGATAATTCAATTAGGAAGTCTTGTTAGTCTTTGAAAGAAGCTAATATAGAATCGTTACCCGAGGCTAATTAACATAAACTCGCTCATATTTGTAAAATTATGAAATACATTGGATCGTTACTTGAGTGTAATTCCCGGTGCATCCATACTTGTAGCCATTTATCATTTTACTTGCTTTCTAGGTTATTTTACATTTTCGCATTTAGCTATAACATTTTCACAATCACACTTTAAGTGTTTGGCTTAGTACAATAAGTGATAATTCTCTTACATGCATAATCACCTACATATTGTTCTCTGTGCAATTTGACCACTCATAGTTGGGTAAATTATATTTCATGTGATCATGTCCATTTTCTTTTTAGTAGTGGATTTGGACGTCACCAAAATTGGGGCCATTGCCGGGGACCAATTTGGCGTATTTAGGTTGTTTGAGAAGTAAACGTAAGTGCTTTGGTCCAAACTCTTGAATGTTTGTGTAATTATTTTCCCTATCTTTATTTTCTTATTTATTTCTTGTTTTTTTTATTAGTTTTTGAAAAATGGAATCATATAATGAATATTGGTCGGATGGTAGTTGGTCATACTTTGATGACCCTTGTCCTTATTGTGGATGTCACGACCCAGCTTTCCCTCCGTTTGGATATCGTGATGGCACCTAGTCTTAGGGACTAGTTAAGCCTAAATCGTACTGAAATACAACGATAATAATGAAATTTAACAGTCTCGAAGCAGAAATATCTACAAAATTTATGATTCTCAAAATCCGGTAGTGCAAGTCATAAGCTCTATAGAGTTTGCTACAACTTCTAAATACAATTATTTGGAAATAAATACAACAATGTGAATACAAAATAGGAAGGTGACTCTGAAGCCTGCGAACGCAGCATCAGGGTTACCTTGAGTCTCCTCGGCAAGAATCCGCACAACTACTAACGATCAATTCCTGGATCTATACAAAAAATGTACAGAAGTGTAGTATGAGCACACCACAGTGGTGCCCAGTAAGTATCAAGATTAACCTAGTTAGAGTAGTGACGAGGAACACTCAATGTTGATACCCAATTTTTCCTCATATTATTTTTTAAAATGCATATATATCTTCAAAACAATGCATGAGCATCAATTAATATTTTTCCACAATTTCTGCATTTTTCAAGGATTTTTTATTAATTTATCCCAGTATTTTTATAATATAAACAATTACTAATTGCATCAAAAATGGTTTTATGATAATTTTTATAGCTTAATTTTATCACTTATATTTATACTAAACTTTAATTATTTCATGAATAGCCACATTCATATTTTAGGGTTATAATTGCTATTACTTTGCAATAATAGCTCACAAGTACATAATTACCTTATTTCACAAGAAAATGACCTTTTATATTTTCATAATATTAAGTAATTATTTAAATCATTTTTATGCGTAAATATCAATTTTTATCATTTATTAGCTATTTTTACGAATTATTTATCAAATTAGTTAGGAATTTAACAAACAACTTCTTTTAATTTTGTTTAATTTCGGACCTGGCCCAAACCATTACCCTTAGCCCAATTAAAATGCCCACAGCCCAATCTCCTATTTGACCCACCCAACCACCAGATTAAATCATGGTCGTTGATCTCAGAGATCAACGGTCCAAGATGTGGTTATCATTTTTAATTACCAAAAACCCCCCAAACCCTACTCACTTCTCCAATTCCGCCACCCCCAAATACCTTCCTTCCTCCATTATCTCTCAAACTCTCCCCTAACCCTAGAGGTCGTCACCATAAACCCTTCAATCTATGGGGTTTCCCATCGATTTTAGGCCCCAGCCAGCCTCTTATCTTCACGTGGTGTTCGATTTTGTCGTTGTTTGATGGAATCTCTAAGAGATTCAACTCAGATTTGGTTCAAAACTTTTTATTTTTTCTCGATGAATCCGCCTATGTTAATCTTCGTTTGTGAGTACTATTATCTTAATGTTTATGGCTCAAATCTATGGTTCTAAACCGGATTTTCTTCTCACCTCTGTCATTTTTTGAAACCCTAGTCTCTTGCTACTCGAGTCTGTTCAGATCCTTGTAGATCTAAGATGATTTTAAGCTTATCTGATAATTCTCTTTAAAAATCTTCTGGTTTTTTCTTATTATTAACCGATTTTTATTTTCTCTAAAACTAGGGTTTCATCCCTTTGAGTTTTCTGTAAAAGTGCTAAATTTTTTAAGTGTTTAACTCTGGTTTTCTTTACGTGTTCGACTGATTCTCATGTCTATGTTCTAAACCCAAGGGTTTCTAATTATTTCATTATTTGTTCTGGTATTTTCCTGTTATTCCTTGTCCTGTCATTATTTGCCTGTTATTTTCCTGGTATTTCTCCACGATTTTACTTATTTTTTCCTTATTTGTGATTCACAGTTGGTACTACTTTCCTTAATTATGCTATTGACCTGATTTCTAGGTTTTGATTTATTCTAACCGACCTATAAATGGCCTCTGACTTATTTCTTGCCTTATTAAACCTCAATCTGGGTTGTTAATTGATTCTCCCTAATTTAAAGGGGTCTTTCCAGGATCCTGTTGTGCTAATTGATTGCATCTAGCCCTGATTAACCGGTCAATTTTATTCGTATGCCTTATTTGTGAACTCTAATTTTCTTTGCCTTATTTGTCTTCTCTGCTGAATGCTGTATAAACCCCATTCTGATTTTTTTTAAAACATACAAACACACACAGAAAGATACGGAAACACCTACACACACAAGCTCTTACTTTCACTCGCACAC
This sequence comes from Nicotiana knightiana, assembly GCA_005239525.1. NCBI lineage: Eukaryota > Viridiplantae > Streptophyta > Magnoliopsida > Solanales > Solanaceae > Nicotiana > Nicotiana knightiana. Next base: position 144,818 of record ML369364.1, read on the forward strand.
TCACAGTTGTAGTTCTTTCTGTTACTTCTACTTGCTGCACTGTCTAGCCGGCTGAAAGCCAAGGCTAGACTCTTGGATTCTACTTGCCTGCACCTTCCTGTTTGCTACCTCTTAACTGGTATGCCTTCACATCTGTTTTCATTCTATATGCTATGTAGTTAGACCTCAAAATGCTTCTGTGTGCCTTATGTTTTTCTGTTTATTGCTCTTAACCAGCATTGACTTAATTCCGGTTTATTTGTCCTATCCTATATGTTAGTCTGGCATATTCCTGTTTGATCCATGACACTTTTTTACTAGTTTCTCAACTGGCACGCCTCAATTCCTGTCCTGTTTTATGTGTTAATAATTTACCTTAGCATGTTCCTGATTAATTCATGATTTCTGTATACTTCTTTCAAGGATAATGTGCTTTAAATTCCTGCTATCATTTCTGTACGACTGTCTGATTAGTCACTTAATTTCAGCATGTTGTTCTCTGTTTAATACACGTCTATATGATCCCACCTAGTAATAGTTAATAAACTAAGCCAGCTTATGCAATGTAAAACTTTGTTTGATTCAGTTGTATGCTCTGTGCAAAACCTATTTAACCCTGTCTGTAGCTCTTGTTGTGATTGTTTAACTACCGGAATTCATGTCTGAACTCAATCTGTTAAATGTGGTTTTGCTTGTAGTTTTTAATCTTGTAATCTGTTTCTATTCAATTCTAAAAAGTCCAAACTGTTTTTCCTAAAACTATCTCCTACTTTTATATACTATTTTCAACTCCTACTCTTAGATCTCTAGGGTCC
>ML369364.1:147079-181799 GCA_005239525.1 Nicotiana knightiana
ATCGTATCTTCCATGATGAATTCTCTATCACTTCCTTGGGTCATATTCACCGCAGGGTTTTTGTGTTCGTTGTTTGCTTCCTGGGTATGATAGTATTTCCAAGCAAAGGAGACAGGATTCACACTAGACTGGCTATGGTAGCCAAAACTATAATGGAGGGGATCGAGGGAAAAACATATACCATTGTCCCTATGACCATAGCTGACATCTACCGAGCCTTAGACCGCTTCCATAAGGGGTTCAAACACTTTGAGGGTTGTAATCTGCTACTACAGATTTGGTTATTGGAGCATCTCCAAAGGGGTCAATATCGTCAAGAGTTTCCACGAAGGCGTGGAATGATCATATATCCTTCCATCACCCTAAGAGAATGACTTACATCCCAGACAGGTTTGCTCAACCGGAAAATGCTACAGAATGGGCGCATTTTTTTGACAATTTGACTGAGGACTAGGTTCAATGGATGTTCGATTGGTTCCCTACCGGTGAGTTAATCATCAGATTTAGGGACGCTCCACACATGGTGTTGATCGGGTTGAGCGGCATATACTCTTATGTTCCCATCAGGGTTATGAAACAGGCAGGCAGGAAGCAAGTCATACCGCGAGTTTCTAAAATGAGTCATTACAGGGCAGATTTTCAGGATGACGACATCCCATACAAATGTGAAGCTCAGCATATATTGCATCTAGAGGTTATTGTAGAAAGGGACACCATTCATCCAGACAGGTACCACGCAGTATCATGGTTGGAAGACAGCATAGCAGGGATAGTTGAGCCGGGAATCGGTCGGGGAAATAGGGTCATAGCAAAAGTTACTGTAGCACAAGTGAAATAAAATAAACTGAGCAAAAGGGTTCACGAGTCCGAGACCGAGCATCTGGAGCAACACAAGACTGATATGGAACTGATCAATGAATGGAGGGAAAGGGCTATCAAATCTAATGAAAGGTTGAAATATTTGGAGCAGGGTCTGATGGAGCTGGAGGGGAAGACGAGGAAATGAGTCGTCAACTGCCAGAATGCTAAGGGAAGCGAAAGAGGACATCTAGAAAGAGTATACCTGGGGAACCTGATCGATGGAGCCAAGAAGATCAAGCCTGGGGAAGGTCCTTCTGGGACCAAGTAGATTAGATTACCTGCTTTTTCCAAATGTATAAGGCCGATTTCCATTAATGACTTATCTTATTTAGTGTCGTTTTAGATTCATCTACTTTTACATTAATGAAATGAGGCAGTTATTGGCACTAAAAGTCTTCAAATCAACTTGTCACTAGGCCTACCTCGGGCACAACGAGGCTCCCAAATTAGGATGCAAATTTACATTCCCATACTATGTGTTTAGATATTGCAAATACTATTTTTGGAACCCTTACTGACTTGCCTTTTGTTTTTATTTCCTTTTTGATTATTCCCATTCCCAAAGCATTACTGAACCGACAACTGTGACATGTAATGAGACAATGCAATAAAAGGATAGTGATTCAGAAGAAGAGGATGCAATACCCGAGGAGATCGTTAGAGAAGTAGAGGATTTTGAGAACAAGCCTAAGTCCAACTTGGACGAAACTGAGATAATTAACTTGGGAAATTCTGAAACCATCAAGGAGACCCGCATCAACATCCACTTGTCACCGTTAGAGAAAGAGGAGTATACTCGATTCTTGAAGGAGTATGAGGACATCTTTGCATGGTCATATGATGATATGACCAAATTAAGCACATCCATTGTGGCCCACAAGTTTCCCACAAATCCAATGTGTCCTCCCGAAAAGTAGAAACTCAGGAAATTCAAGCCTGATATGAGCCTGAAAATCAAACAGGAGGTTATTAAGCAGATCAATTGAACGATGCTCGACCTGATTCCTGTTTAAGAGGGGATACGTAGGCAGCCATGTGGATTCGATCACAATTCAATAAAATTTCCATTTTCCCCATCATCAGAAACTGGGGCATTTGAGGAGGACCCTCAAAGTTCTACGGCAGAAAAAGTCGCAATGTCTCTGATCGTGCCACGGTCACTGGTTCATCTAACCAATTTCTAAACTATATTTTACTGTCTTTAAAAACTATGCATGCCTGCTTTTGAAATAAACTCTGCTTTAGCAAATGTTTCCCCAATAATTTGAACAGGATCTTCAGACAGAGCGGAGCAAATCAAGCAAGCAAACGAAGACACGAACCAACCTTCCCCCTGCAAAACTCACAATTTTCTTTGAATGCAGGACAAGGAATATGCACACCTTGGAATCACAGCCTTCATAACAACAAATATACCGAACTCATTCCCAGCTAAGAAATACTATGCTATCACCTATTATTTATTCATTGCATGAGACTAAGCTCAGTCTCAATCCTGCATGAGGCTAAGCTCTGCCTTCCGTTTGCATAAGGCTAAGCGTTGCCTTCTATTTGCATGGGACTAAGCACTATCCCGAATCTTGCATAAGGCTAAGCAATGCCTTCTCTTTGCATGAGACTAAGCCCTATCTCAATTCTCGCATGGGACTAAGCATTGTCCCAATGTTTGCATGAGACTAAGCCTTGTCTCAATATTGCATGAGGCTAAGCCCTGCCTCCCATTTGCATAAGGTTAAGCACTGCCTTCTCTTTGCATGAGACTAAGCCTTGTCTCAATTCTCACATGGGACTAAGCACTGTCCCGATTTTTGCATGAGAAAGCCTTGTCTCAATCTTGCATGAGGCTAAGTCCTGCCTCCCATTTGCATAAGGTTAAGCATTGTCTTCTCTTTGTATGGGACTAAGCCCTGTACAGAAACCTGTATGGGACTAAGCCTTGTCCTGAATGTTGCATAAGGATAAGCATTACCTTCCATTATCTCGGGCTAAGCTCTTCCCTCAACTCCATGCAAGACTAATCCTTGTCTTGTCGCTCCGAGCATCATGTCTTTGCACCTCATGGGCTGAAATATTTCCATCTTGTCCGAAGGCGTCATAGTATGAAGCACCATCCTCATAGCCGGAAGACACCATGCCATGGCATGAGGATCTCTCAAACTCGCATATCATTATTCAAAGGCATCATGGTTCGGAGGCACCATTTTCATGACCCAAGAACACCATTTCATGGCCTGCGAATCCCTTACCGCTCAATTCATGGCCCAGGACATCATGGTCTAAAGACGTCATCCTCAACCATTCAAAGACAATCCTCATGGTCTGAAGGTAATTTGCATCATGTTTAAATTTACGTAAAGATATATGCTTGTAGAGAGTCTTTTATTTGCAGGTAACCCGATGATCAACCATTACCCCAACGGGAGCAATTCCACTCCATTTCCTTCACACTATTTCAAACATGAACCCTCACCGTATCCATTTCACCTATGCAAAACCTTGTGTTCGTTCTTGTGATAACTTCACCGGTATATTTCGCCGGTGAATCCAGAACTGCACACGGCCTGATTCCTGTAAAACCAGGGATATGCAGGCAACTCGGAAACTATAGTGCGGCCTATGTCTCTCAAATCACCCTACTCGGTCAAAATTGGCCATCATATACCTGATAACTCTTTCATCCTTCCTGGTTAAAGAGGGGCAGTTTTTGATACCCAATTTTTCTCTATATTATTTTTTTAAATGCATGTATATCTTCAAAACAATGCATGAGCATCAATTAATATTTTTACATAATTTCTGCATTTTTAAAGGATTTTTTATTAATGTATCCCAGTATTTTTATTATATAAACAATTACTAATTGCATCACAGATGGTTTTATGATAATTTTTATTGCTTAATTTTATCACTTATACTTATACTAAACTTTAATTATTTCATGAATAGCCACATTCACATTTTAAGGTTATAATTGCTATAACTTTGCAATAATAGCCCACAAGTGTATAATTACCTTATTTCACAAGAAAATGACCTTTTATATTTTTATAATATTAAGTAATTATTTTAAATTATTTTTATGCGTAAATATCAATTTTTATCATTTATTAGTCATTTTTACGAATTATTTATCCAATTAATTGGGAATTTAACAAACAACCTCTTTTAATTTGGTTTAATTTCGGACCTGGCCCAAACCATTACCCTTAGCCCAATTAAAATAATCACAGCCCAATCTCCTATTTGACCCGCCCAACCACCAGATCAAATCCTGGTCGTTGATCTCAGAGATCAACGGTCCAGGATGTGGTTACCGTTTTTAATTACCCAAAACCCCCCAAAACCCTAATCATTTCTCCAATTACGCCGCCCCCAAATCCCTTCCCTCCTCCATTCTCTCTCAAACTCTCGCCTAACCCTAGCTACCGTCATCAGAAACCCTTCAATCTATGGGGTTTCCCATCGGTTTTAGGCCCTAGTCGGCCTCCTATCTTCACCGGTTATTTGATTTTGTTGTTGTTTGATGGAATCTCTAAGAGATTCAACTCAGATTTGTTCCAAAAATTTTCATTTTTTCTCGATGAATCTGCCTATGTTAATCTTCGTTTGTGAGTACTATTATCTTCATGTTTATGGCCCAAATTTATGGTTCTAAACTAGATTTTCTTCTCACCTCTGTCATTTTTTAAAATCGTAGTATCTTGCTACTCGAGTCTGTTCAGATCCTTGTAGATCTAAGATGATTTTAAGCTTATCTGATATTTCTCTTTAAAAATCTTTTTTTTCTTTATTATTAACCGATTTTTATTTTCTTTAAAACTAGGGTTTCATCCCTTTGTGTTTTCGGCAAAAGTGTTAAATTTTTTAAGTGTTTAGCTCTGGTTTTCTTTACATGTTCGACTGATTCTCATGTCTATGTTCTAAACCCTAGGGTTTTTAATTATTTCATTATTTGTTCTGGTATTTTCCCGTTATTCCTTGTCATGTCAATTAACGGAGTTTAATTGATTTCGTTTGACTAATTAGGATTTGAAACTATATTCTCTGCTAAAATTGGTATTTCTCGCGATTTTACTTATTTTTTCCTTATTTGTGATTCACAGTTGGTACTACTTTCCTTAATTATGTTATTGACCTGATTTCTAGGTTTTGATTTATTCTAACCGACCTATAAATGGCCTCTGACTTGTTTCTTGCCTTATTAAACCTCAATCTGGGTTGTTAATTGATTCTCCCTAATTTAAAGGGGTCTTTCCAGGATCCTGTTGTGCTAATTGATTGCATCTAGCCCTGATTAACCGGTCAATTTTATTCGTATGCCTTATTTGTGAACTCTAATTTTCTTTGCCTTATTTGTCTTCTCTGCTGAATGCTGTATAAACCCCATTCTGATTTTTTTTTAAACACACAAACACACACAGAAAGATACGGAAACACCTACACACACAAGCTCTTACTTTCACTTGCACACTCACAGTTGTAGTTCTTTCTGTTACTTCTACTTGCTGCACTGTCTAGCCAACTGAAAGCCAAGGCTAGACTCTTGGATTCTACTTGCTTTCGCCTTCCTGTTTTCTACCTCTTAACTGGTATGCCTCCACTTTTGTTGTTATTCTATATGCTATGTAGTTAGACCTCAAAATGCTTCTGTTTGCCTTATGTTTTTCTGTTTATTGCTCTTAACTAGCATGACTTAATTCGGGATGATTTGTCCTATCCTATATGTTAGTATGGCATATTCATGTTTGATCCATGACACTTGTTTACTTGTTTCTCAACTAGCACGCCTCAATTCATGTCCTGTTTTATGTGTTGATAATTTACCTTAGCATGTTCCTGATTAATTCTTGATTTCTATATACTTCTTTCAAGGATAATGTGCTTTAAATTCCTGGTATCCTTTATGTACGACTGTCTGATTAGTCACTTAATTTCAGCATGTTGTTCTCTGTTTAATACATGTCTTTATGATCCCACCTAGTAATAGTTAATAAACTAAGACAACTTATGCAATGTAAAACTTTGTTTGATTCAGTTGTATGCTCTGTGCAAAACCTGTTTAACCCTGTCTGTAGCTCTTGTTGTGACTGTTTAACTACTGGAATTCATGTCTGAACTCAATCTGCTAAATGTGGTTTGTTTGTAGTTTTTAATATTGTAATCTACTTCTATTCTCTTCTAAAAGTCTAAACTATTTTTCCTAAAACTATCTCCTACTTTTATATACTATTTTCAACTCCTACTCATAGATCTCTAGGGTCCTGCCCCCCCCCCCCCCCCCCCCCCCCCCCCNACTGCCTAGGAGTCCATGAGACTCCTCCGAACTCTGACACACTGGGGCTGGCCTTCCAAACTTGTTCACAAAACTTTTTCTTTGGAAAGGTTCTGGCGTGAGCATTGCCCGGGGTCCTTGAGACCCTTGGGAACTTTGACTCACCAGAAGCCCATTTGGTGTATTATGAACTACTGGTGTACTCCAGATTCGATTGGAGGCCTAGCTTCCAGGTTGACGTTGGGCCTGCCAAGGCTCCCTATAGTATAGTGATTTTCATTATGTAATTCATTTGTATTGGTTTGTAATAATAATCTCTGTAAAGCAGATATGGGGTTATTAGCAAAAGTTGGGAAGGATTTTTATATATCTATTATCATATCCGGGTATAAATCATGCTTATAGGCTGTTGTGGTGATTCCATGTGTGCATTACAAACCATGCATATAGGGTTTATCTCATTATCGTGAATTTTCACACTCTACATCCTAGAAATCCTGCTTCTAGGTTGTTTATCAATTCTGCATCAATAATCATGTTTTCAAAATCTCCATGTGTGCATTAGAAATCATGTTCCTAGGATCTTCCTTGTTGAACTTGCTTGCAAACTGGTTAACCTCTTGCTCGCCTAGATACCATGCCTATAGGAATCACATATAAAATTAGTCTTGACGCTTAGACATCATGCCTATAAAAAATTAAGTGTAAAATAGTTTCAACACTTAGACATCATGCCTAGAGGAAATAAATGTAAAAATCAGTTTCTGTGTTTAGATATCATGTTTCTAGGAAATAATGCTTGTAATCAGTTTCAGCACATAGAAAGCATGCTTATAAGATCTAAAAAGACGAAATTTTCCCGTTAAAATCAGTCTCGGGTTTATAAATTATGGTCTGATTAATGTTTAGATACCATGTCTATAGGATCCTGCCTGGTTATCACTTAGGCAAGCCTGTAGGATAATTAAAATCTTGGGTTTAAAATTGTTATTTTCTTTCTACTTGAAACGTGCCCAGATTCAGTAAGTAACAGAATTAGTAGGAAAACTAATAGGTACTCACAGCCTCGCTTTAATAAAACTACCATATATTCTGTTTATGCTCATTTAGATATCCTGCCTATAGGATCCTAAATCATTAAAAATCGCTTGTCTGAATAGCGTGCATTTATTTTTCTAGTTATGGAGGTAAACATGAGCCCCCTTAATTGCTCCTTATGTGAAAGTCCTACTTGATTTTTGTTTGTCGATTAGCTTTCTCCTTTTAAACAACATAGGTGATTCTAGAACCACCTTAAATAGAGGTCCTAAACACCTCCAGGGCCATAGGTAAGGGACAGGTAGTCCACGCATAATGTACGTACTGGATGTTATTAGAACGCTTAGGTAATAATTGAAAAGGGGAGGGTAACTGGGTAGTAAAGAAGATGATGACCTGTGCGGTAATGCTACGCGTAACACCTCAATTTGGGGAAGGTTACCGAGTATTGCATGGAAGTGATCCTATAGGCTAATAAACTTAGGACCCCTTTAATTCTTGTTTTAAAGTAATCTCTATTTGTTTAAATTGTTTTATTTTCCTTTAAAGACCAATTCGCTTAAATTGAGTTTGGTCGGGACCCACCGTTGTGGACCTCGAGGGGTGCCTAACGCCTTCCCCTCAAGGTAATTTCGAGCATTTACCCAATCTCTGGCAATGTAAACCGGTTTATGAGTTATTTGCTTTAGGTGCCCTAACGCACCTTAATCCGTTAGGTGGAGACTCTTCAAATTCCATACCCCGTTCCAAAAGGAAACTAATTGTCCCAAAATGTCGAAACCCAGGCTCCGCGAGGAAAAAGGGGGGCGCGACAGTCAAGATACCTACTGATCTAGTAAACTGGAAAAGTATAAGTATAGGAACAACAGAACATGATATCTATATAAAGACTAAGCGATATGGCTAACAATATAGCAACTGCAATAAGGAAGGAAACAACAAGTAACAGCGAAGCACCATAATAAGGACACAAAAGAGTGAACGTAAACACAACCTAGATCTGAAATCACAAATACAGTAAAGACAAGTAATAACTCAGAAACTACGATAGTTTTTACATCAGGTCTTAGCCAACAACTCCAATAAATTAGCCAAAACCTTCAAGTATAAGTCTTTCACCCATAAGTTTTTTTTGAATAGAAATCTTTAAAATATAGTCCTTCCCGATAAGGATTTATTTTTTGAAATATACTTTCCTCAAATAAATATCCTTCAAACATAGTTCTTTCAATATAAATACTTTTCGAATATTAACTTTTCAAATAAATATCCTTCGAATATAAGTCACCCGGGGACACCTCATCTCATAATCATACAATATGGGTCTCAATACCTGAACCCTAACACTTGACATCTTGTTCCCTCATCACACCTCATAACCGCAATGACGACTCACGTGCCAAATAGAGCCATTCTCACATGGAAGGAAAGTAAACAAGGGTGTGTGTCTATACTCCGCCATATCAAGAAAACCTCTTATCTGATAAGGGTGCCTAGCTACGTGTATGCCTGTGCAAGTTTCCTAATATAGTTCGTACCAGCTAGTAAGTATAAGGAAAAGAACGAACAACACGTAGAATTTTTAAAAGAATGTAAGCATAGAACATTAGCAGCTCAGAACACAGATATAACAACAGGGGATCTCCAAGGATACTGTCCCGTAGTCCCAAACGTAAATGTGCAGGGGGATCTCCCAAAATATGGTTTCGTAGTCCCAAAGTAAATATGCAGTGCTGGGGGATCTCCCGGAATACCGTTTCGTAGTCCGAAAGTAAATATGCAGTGTTGGGGGATCTCCTGGGATACCGTTCCGTAGTCCCAAAGTAAATATGCAGTACAAGGGGATCTCCCGAAATACCGTTTCGTAGTCCCAAAGTAAATATGCAGTACAAGGGGATCTCCCGGAATATCATTCCGCAATCCCAAAGTAATTATGCAGTACAGGGGATCTCCCAGAATACCTTTCCGTAGTCCTAAAGTAATATAAGGCACAACCAACAGAGATAACAGTTACAGCATGGCAGGAACCTCGTGCATCACCATAACAAGTACAACAGCAACAATGACAATAATACAAAGTGTGACAAGAAAATAAACTCAAGAACTTTAAATCACAAAGAAATGGCAGTACTCATTCACGAGGAATAACCACAGTAAAGGATGCTAAGCGTAAAGAGAGCATCTCAACAAGGAAGGAAACAATATGCCACAAAGATTCCACAATATACAGTTCGGCAACAAGGGAAAAACTAACTCGAGTCAATAATTCCAAATAAGGGCAAGTCAACTAAAACATGGGATATCTAGACTTCTTTTAAGGTTGGGCAATTACGAAGAATATTCAACAATTCAATTAAACAATGACAGCGGAAAGGTAATCATAACCTCAATTAAGACTAAACAATTATAGGAGGAGATGATGATAATTTCAAATAAAGATAAGCAGTCATGAAGAGATAGCAAGACAATAGGAGAGGTAAAATCTTTAGTTAAGTCAATTAAGAGTCTAATAGGCAATAAGAATGAATCCTAAAGCAATTAATTCAAATTTAATCATGTAGAGGTGAAACTAGTAAATAGGAGTACAATCATATCAAGAACATCTTCATACACAGTGAATATAAGGACCTAAGAACCCTAAAAGGCCAATTTTCCACAAATAAGTCTGAGCACGCACTCGTCACCTCGCGTATACGAACTACAATCAACATAGAAGACTCAAATCCTAAGGGGAAATCCCCCACACAAGGTTAAGCAAGATACTTACCTCAAAGACGATAAACCGGTACTCTAAATTGAACTTCTCGGGTGAAAAGACCTCCGGACGGCTCAAATCCAACCAAAATAACTTCAAAACACAAATATCACTCATAAGAAACTATTCTAGATCATAAAGTCTCAATGTTTAACGAAATCTAATAATCGACCCCTGGCTCGCACCTCGGAAGCCAACAAATTTTACAAAACCCAAACACCCATGCCAATGCGAGTTCAACCATACAAATATTATCAAATTCCGATATCATCTCGTCCCTCAAATCGTGATTTTTCATTTTGAAAATTTTCTCCAAAAAATCAACATTTTCCTCAACTCAAAACACAATTTAAATGATGAAAACAAAGATAAAATCATGGAATATATTAAATACTAGGTGAAGAACACTTACCCAATCGAATTACTTGAAAAACCCACCAAGAATCGCTCAAAACCGAGCTCTACAAGCCAAAATATGGTAAAAATGGTCTAACCCTCGATTTGAAAAACTTATATTCTGCCCAGATGACTATGCATCGCGAACGAGGAGATTGGGTCGCCATCGCGGAGAAGAAAATTGAGGCTACCAAGAAAGACCCTTCACGAACGCGTGTGAAGGGACCAAAAACTGATGAATAGTGGATAGGAGCTTACACGATGCGGGGAAAATGATGCGAACGCGAAGAAGAAATAGCCAACATCCCCCAGCTCCTAATTTCTACTATGCAAACGCGAGGGAACAAATGCGAATGTGAAGAAGAAGGAAGCAGACCTTCACGATCGCGAAAGTTACTATGCAAACACGATACAGAAAAATGAGGCGGATCAATCGAATACTACGCGATCGCGACTGGAGCAACGCAATCACGAAAGAGAACACCAGACACCAGAAATCAGCAATCCAAAAATAGAAGAAATTGGCCCGAGGCCCATCCAAAACACACCCGAGGCCCCAGGGACCCCATCTACACACACAAACAAGTTCTATAACCCTACACCTACTCGCTCGAGGTCTCAAATCACATCAAACATCAACAAAACTATGAATCGCACCATGAATCGAACTTATGAACTTTCATATCTTCCAACTTCTAAATCTCATGCCGAAACCAATCAAAAAAACCCGGAACGACGCCAAATTTTGTAGACAAGTCCCAAATAACATAATGGAACTATTCCAACCCTCAGAACTACATTTCGACATCGATATCACCAAATTCAACTATGGGTCAAACTTCTCCATTTTCCAAACTTCAACTTTTTCCAACTTTCACCGAATTGCCTCAAATTACTCCATGTACCTCCAAATCCAAATCCGGATGCACACATAAGTCCAACATCACCATACGAAGATTCTAATAACATCCAAAACTCATTCTGGAGTCGTTTACACAAAACTCAAATTTCGGCCAAATTCCCACCGCTTAAGCTTCCAAAACTAGAATCCTTCTTCTAATTCGACTCTAAATCATCCGTTAACTTAATTAAACCACTCACGTAAGTTGATACATATAATATGAAGTTGTACAATACCTTACACCTCCAAACGGAGCTTAAATTCTCAAAACGACTGGTCGGGTCGTTATAGTGGAGGACCACACTCGTGGCAAAATTATTTAAAGTCTCCCAGGGGTGGATTGTGCGAACAATCTCTAACCCATGAGTGGAGTATTTGTGATAAGTTTGGTCGTCAAAATGGTCAGTGGGATTATTGTTCTTATTTGTTTGTCCCTTCCCAATCCCCCACTATGATGATTATACTTTTTGTGATGAAAATTGCAGGGATGTGGAAGTGGAAGAAATTGAGGATGGTCAAAATGGAGAGTTCAAGCTCATCTTAGAATTCCTACTTGAAGGAAGAAACAAAGAGAAAAATTCCTTGGATGAGCTTTTGGAAAATAACCTCCAAAATGATTTGGCACTTGAAAGGTTGAACTTACAAATGAGAGAAATGCTTGAAGCTTTAGAGGTCCAAAAAGCCTTGGAAGTGAATGATAGCCAAGAACCTTCCTTAGATGTGGAAGCCGAAAATACTTCCTTGGCACTTGATCAAAACCAAGAAAAACTCTGAAATGCTAAAAATGAGAGGATGATGCTCATGTTGGAGGCCATACTTGAAAATGAGGAGAAGCAAAGCTTGGCACTCGAGGACTTAAAACAAGAACTACATCGAAATGATGAGACTATCCGCACTTTTGAATATCAAATGAAATCATTGATTAAGGCTCATTATGCTTATCAATTTGAAAGTGTGGAAAGAGGTCAAGAAGAGTCCAGCTTCGAGGAAGAAAGTGAGCTTTACTTTGAGGAATCAAGAATTGAACATCCGCCAACCGAATCCATGCTTGTTAGTCATGCCGAGAAAAATATAGAATTAGAGTCAACCGGTGTAATTGAAAATATGGTTGAGATTGACTCTAGTCCGGGGGGAAAAGAGGATGTCAAAATTCGGGAAGAATTGCAATTTGGAGGTTTAATGTCACATTCCAAGCATTTTTCAACATTGGAATTGTGTGCTGATATGGGAATTGAACTACACGAGTCAATGAGGGATTGCGGGGAGGAAAGGAAAAGGCCATACATCTTACAATTTGAGGGAACAAGAAGGCAAAATGACATTCCTCACATGAAATCCAAGAAATGAAAAATAAAGAAATTAAAGTTTGGCTTGATCATCAACTTACCCCCCCCCCCCCCTCCCACACACACACACACACATCTCATGATCACAAGCTTGATTCCAAGTTAGGTGCCCAATTCATATCGTCCAAGTGGCAAGAAAAGTGGTAAAGTTAATTCGCGTCGTGCTACGATGTTAAATGCGGCACTTTGTGGGAGGAAACCCATCGTTTTCAAAAATTTTAGTAATTTTAGAAATTTTCTTTTTTAAAATATCTTAGTATATTATTTTTGACTGATCTGCCAAGTTTCATATTTTTTGGAGTTGGATTGAAGAGATTGAGGTGTTAGAGTGCACAAAAGCAGTGGAAAAAAAAATTTGTGCACCGATCATCTGGTGTAACCGCATCTGCAGAAAAATCTCCATAGATGCAGCCTCACATAAGCGCCCAAAGAAGCGCAGATGCAAATATTATCGCAGAAGCAGTCGAGCGGGTAAATTTTAAAACCCTTCATCAGGTGAGACTCTAATTTTTTCCAAATCTCAAAACTCCCTCTCCTCTCTCACACAAAGAAACTACTACTGTCACACTCAAGATCTCATGCACAAGACCACACAGGTATCATGCACAATTCTCTTTTCTACTCCTCTCTTCTACTTTTCTCTTTGTCTTATTCTTCATCTATGTTTCTTCTTCTTCATCGCCATGGATGTTTTCTTTACATTCTAGTTTCCTTTTTCTTCTATCAATTTTAGTTTTGGGAGTGAGGGATATTGGTTGAGAGTATACTTGTGTGTGTTGTGATGATTAAAAACAATTTCGGGGGAATTTTGAGTACCCTATTTGTTTCAAGAAGCATACCTTCTTGTTTCTTGCAATGTGTTCGATGAATTGTCCAAAAGAAAATTGTTTGCTATGTACCGCAAAATCAATCCTAATAGAGTCTTATGTTCATGTAGTACACTGATTTAGAATTCTTGAGTATAAATTATGTGTTAAAATCATGCTTAGAAGTGAAAAGAGTCGAAAATTTCTGGGCTTTTAAACCCTCTGATGAACATCGCAGAAGCGAAAGAAGTGTCATAGATGAGGCCTCTCACCTACGTTGAAAGTTCCCCAGGTGCATTTCTGGTCAGCTGGGCAAAACCGCAGAAGCGGAACCGCACCTGCGATGGTTTTTCCGCAGGTGCAGAAACTGGACAGTTTTTCCAAAACCAGTAGCTTTGCAACTGGAGCTTTCGGGGCCCGTTCAACTTGATTCTTTGGCTTAAATGCATTGTTTTGAATTGCTTAACATGATTCTACTGCCCGACTAACATTGTTTTGATTTTTTGAAGGTACTTTGAGCTAAAATGGACTCGATCATGAACGACAATGCCCCGCTTGCTCATGAAATTGAGGAGGAGGCTGTGGAGGAACAATTTGATAACTCACGCTTCATGTCTGCGGATTGTCATCACCGGTATTATGACAACATTCTCACAAAAAATATAGTGCTTGAAAAGGAGATCACCGAGGAGAAATTGGTCGAGCTACTCCCAGAATTCTATGGCCGTCTACTAACCTCCAGCTGGTCGTGCTTCATTCCTACTCTGTGAAAAGCCAATGAGGAGTGGGTTCGTGAGTTTTACGCTAATGTTAAGCGTACAAACTTCGCCGACCCACAACTCACCATAAGGGGAAAAATGGTAAGGTTTGGGAGTGAACAGATCAATGACTTGCTAGGGCTTCCTGACCATCCACTTGAGCCGGTGCTAGAAAAGGATCATTGCAACAATGGAGAATGGCTTGTTTCTAAACTCTATTCTGCAAGCATGAGAGAAAAATAGGCCAACAAGAGAAGGGGTTTGAAGTCGATCGACTTCACAGCTAAAGCCAAAATTTGTCTCTACATCCTCTGCAACAGGGTATCACCCTGTGGAAATGTTTCAGATGTCTCATACACCAGAGCCTTGATCATTGCATGCATTCTAGACGGCATTCCTGTGAATGTTGGTCATCATATCCTGCGGCAGCTGAGAGAGTATTTTCTAGACGACAACCCAGGGTTGATGTTTCCTTCACTGATTACAGAATTATGCAGGCGGGCAGAGATTGAGGTGCGCAACACCGATAATTGGTTGGTGGCCGACAAACCCTTTCAGCCATTGAGAGTAACGGGAGAGGATACTGCAGTAAAGAGAAAGAAAAGGAAAGTCATCACTGTTGTAGGACCAGAGTCATCCTCACAGGCAGCATTACCTGAGGGACCAGTTGGGATGCTGAACTCGTAGCTTGGCATTATCCGTTATTTAGTGTCACAGCACCTTGGGCCCTCACACCCCCAACCTTGTACCGAGTACTTTACAAAGAAGACATGAAGACCTACATAGATTCACAGAAAAAGTAGGCAGAGTCTCATGAGAAGATGACAGCGTCTGTTGACAGACTCGATGCAGCCTATGGCAACTTCGCCAAGGCACATGTAGATCTTCAGTCGGACTTCGGAAAGGAGAAAGTGAGAAACAAGAAGAAGGGAAAGTTTATGTTCAAGATGTGGAGAGGTATCAAAGCCATCTTCAAACGGGGGAAGCCGAATAGGAAGATACCTGTTGTAGATGATGATGATAGCGAGGAGTACTCCTTCGTGTCGAGTGCTACTGGTGATAATGCTGATATTACTGATGAGGATGAGGCCAAGAGTTCTCCGCTGCAATGATTAGCCTTTCTCCGGCAGTCTGCTAATCTGATGCAGACCTCAAGGAGGCCCTCAAACTTCTCTTATTTCATTTTGATATTGTGCAGTGAGGACACTGCAATATATTTAGTTAGGGGTGGCTTTAGGGAGTATACTTTATTCGTATATTGATGTTTAATTTGTGCCCTTTCCGGGTTTATGTTATGGTATGGATATTGTGTGACCTTGCCGGGCTTGTTTTATTATTACTTATCATGTGCTCTTGCCGAGCGTAGTTATGATTTGTTACATATGTGCAGATTAGTCACTTTTGTTATTCTATTTTATTTTTCTTTCTTTATTTTCTTTAGTAGTTTTTAGTTTATGTTATTTTTGTTCCTTTAATATTAGTTGCTTTTGTTATATTATTTTCTTTAGTAGTTTTGTTCTTTTATTTTTATTTCTTTAGTGTTTATTTTATCTTCTTTAGTAGTTTTAGTTTATATTATTTTTATCTATTTAGTAGTATTTCCTTGGGTTTTATTTATGCTACGATTCTTTTTCGAGGAACATTTTTATGTTGAACCGGGTGACTTTTCCTTATGATGGATGGCGTGACGACTTTCTTAAGGGAATTAGTCTTTTTTTTATGTGGAGAATTTTGGATTATTTGGTACTGATGAAATTAGTCTCATGTATGTGAAGTGTGAATTAAGAATTCCCCTCCGAATTTTGGTTTTAAATTGAAAAAGTAAGTTGCATGGGGAAGAATAATTTTTGTGACAACTTTTTGGCTCATTTGGTGACTCTTTACTCACTAGTTGGCATGATATTGCTCTAAATGCTCTTATTAAGAAGTGAAATTGATCTGTCCCGATTAGTTCATGTGCCATGTATGTTAGTTTTTGTTAAAAAATAATTCTTGTGTTTACTTCTATCAACTAGAACTTGCCATGTTGGTCTTTCAATGCTAATCTTAATAATGTTTGGTTAGAGGGGTGACCTTAGGCATTCTTTGTGATCTTTGAAAAAGCGTTGTTAGCCTTTCAAGCCTACCATTGCATAAATATTATCACTAGTTTACCTCATTTGAGTCTTTAACCTTTTCTGTGGCCACCTCATTACAAACCTTTACTCTTTTGTGAAATAATTCCCTCTTTTTGAACCCGTCCCTCCTTGAATATTGAGAATAAGGCTAAAAGCCTAAGTTCGGGGTGTTGGTGTCAAGTTGGAAATTAGTAAGGTTGTACATTGAGTGTAGAAACATATACCTCAAAGTTGTCTATATAAATTTACTCAAGCTCCAAAAGAAAATAGTTATATGTATAAAAAATAAAAATAAAAAAGAAGAAAAAATAAGATAAAAATATGTATATATATAAATATGGAGACTTGATAAAATTAGAGAGGTTCTTTAAGGTGGTTCTATGTTGGTAACTAGATGCCAATAAGGGCTATGTGGTTTAAAAATAAGTAATGTGCAAAAAGAAGGACAAATGTGAGTAGTGTTAAAGGAGGGTGCAGTCACTTGTATCTCAAATGCTTATCCGACCCTTCCCTAAACCTATTAAAAAGTCATTATGGGATATCCAACCGAATGTTCTTGAATAGGCGGCGAATTAAAATACGGGCAAGCTTATGGCATGATATTTTATAACACTTGAAATTCTTTGCTGAGAGTGAGTGTCTTTGTGCATTTTTCCCTTGTGTTTTTATTGTAAATATGGTGATTTTGGTACTTTCTTTCTTGTGCGGGTGTAACAACCCGACCGGTCGTTTTGCGATATCGGACCTCGTTCCCCTAAATTAAACTTCCCATAGAGGCTTATTGTGATTTATGACTTGAAGGGGCGGGTGGTCCGGGTTTCGGAAGTGTTTAGAGCGATATTGGAACACTTGGTTCCTTCAGGTTGGCCTTTAAGGCCAAGTTTGACTTCGGTCAACTTTTTTAGTAAACGACCTCGGAATCGAGTTTCAACGGTTCTGGTAGCTTTGTATGATGATTTTGGACTTGGGCGTATGTTCGGAATGGGTTTCGGATGACCCGGGAGCGTTTTGGCACTCAATATTGAAATAATAGTTCTTTAAGTTCATATTGTGGTTTGGGACGTGTTTTTGTGTTATCGAGGTCCGAACACTATTTTGAGACCGAGACTAGTTCTGTTATGTCAATTATGACTTGCTTTCAAAATTTGGTGTCATTCCGAGTAGTATAGGTCGGTTCGGCGCATTGTTAGCGAATTCAAGAAAACTTAAAGTTCGTAAGTTTGGTTCTAGGAGTTTTTAGGTGTGATTTTGAGTTTTAGCGTTGTTACGGGTGTTCCGAAGGCTCGAGCGAATCTGTATTATGATTTAGGACTTGTTGGTATATTTGGACGGGGGCTCGAGTGGGCCCAAGTGCCTCTCGGGCACTAAACGACGCCAAAAACCAGTTGAAGCAGTTGCTGGTGCACCTGATCTGGTGTGACCGCAGGTGTGGTTTCCCAGTCGCAGGTGTGAGACCGCTCCTGCGGTCCAGGCCTCGCAGATGTGACCCCCAGGTGGATTGCCCAGTTCTCGCAGGTGCAGGCTCCTTCCCGCAGGTGTAGAGCCGCAGGTGCAGACTCTAGCCCGCAGGTGCGAGCCCAGGCCCTTGTCCCATTTTCCGCAGGTGCGGTCGTCGAGTCGCAGGTGCGGAAACCCCTGTAGGCAGTAAGGTCTTTAAGTGCGGGATTATCCCATTTTCTTCCACCATAGACGATTTTTTAGAGCTTGGAAAGGAGCCCCACGACCCAGCCACTGAGAGGTAAGTAAATTCTACCCTAAATCTAGTTAATGCATGAATTCCAAGTTGAATTTAACTACCTAATTAATGAAAATTAAGGAATTGGGTAGTAACCTAGGGCTTTCGAGAATTTAGATAATTACCCGTGAATTGGCTATGAAATCATACAAAAATCATATATTAATGATACTTAGGTTATGGGTGCGTGTTTCCTTCGAGAATTTTTGAAATCCTTAGGTTATGTAACGTTTGGTTAGCTTCGAGTCCTTTGGGTGACGAGTTCGGAGTTTCGGTGCATTCTTGACCCGGGGAGTTGGTGCGACGCGAGGTGAGTCTCCTTTCTAACCTCATAAGAGGGAATTGTCCCCGTAGGTGTTTTAAATGCTATGTGTGATATTTGTGAGGGCTACGTACGTACAAAGTGACGAGAGTCCGTACATAGCGGCTACTATTATTATGTCCGGGTAGTCATGCCCACATCATGCCTTGTGTTTTCCTTGAAATGAACTATATGCTTAATGAATTAAATGTTACATGCGGCTTATTTCCCTTAGATCATGGAATTTGAGAAATTTTAAGGAATTGTTCACCGAAAAGTAATTTAAAAAGGAATACTGTGTGTGAATGTGACTGCGTCGCAATTTACATTCCGCGAGCGGAGTGTGATTTCCCCCACTATCATGGGAGTGGGCCGTATTCCACGGTGGATTGAAAGATGAACTTATGGTACGGGCCGTTCGATCCTCGGCAGTGCATAGGTATGATTACTTTATGGCAAAGATGCACTTACGGTTCGGGACGTTCGATCCTCGGCAGTGCATAGGTATGCTTACTTTATGGCAAAGATGCACTTATTGTTCGGGATGTTCAATCCTCGGCAGTGAATAGACGTGAGTACTTTATGGAAAAGTGAACTTATGTTTCGGGCCGTTCGACCCTCGGCAGTGCACAGATATGATTATCTTATGGCTCAGGCTGGTTGTCCTTATCCCGTATGCGCATGATTTATTGTTATTGAATTCATGGATATTGATTTGACAGATATTTGGGGGAAGACGAAGTAGTAATTATTTATTTACTTACAGTGTTTACTTGGATTTCAGTGCCTTATATATTTGTTGCTTCACTAACTTTACATGCCTACTGTTTTCATCATACTCTGTTAAATTATATTGTTGGACCTTAGTGAGTGTCAAGTCAACCTCTCGCCACTACTTCTTCGAGGTTAGGTGGGATACTCACTGGGTACACATATATTTATGTACTCATTCTACGCTTATGTACTTAATTGTACAGGTTCTGAGGTTGGTGCATCTGGTTGTCAGACCGGAGCTTGATTCTGATTATAGACGGACCTGACTTCACGGTGAGATGTTTTCTCCTGGCGATCTCCAGCAGCACCATGGAGTTTCTTTTGCTTATTTCCTATCTATTTCTTTCAGACAGTGGGATTGTATATTATATCTTTTGTATATTTTGTTAGTATGCCCGTAGGATTTGTGACACTAGTTCCTGGCACACACGTGGTAGTTATTATGGTTTACGGTTCTGTATATATATTGGCTCACGCCTCCTCATGACCGCTTTTGATTAAAATTGGCTAATTATCATTGTCGATTTATGTTTTAAGCTTTAAAAATTTAGTATATGTTGAAATGTTTAATCAAATAAGAAAGAACCCTTAGTAAATTGAGTGTTGGCTTGCCTGACCCCCGTTGTTGGGCGCCATCACGACCTAAGTTAGGATTTTGGGTGGTGACATCCATCATGACCTAAATTAGGATTTTGGGTCGTGACAGAGGGCACATGAATTAGGATGGATTGGTGACATTTATGTATCCGGAAATGAGTAAATTGAGCATATGTAGTAGACTAGTGCTTTTGAGTCACTTCTTGAGGCTTTTTGTTGTCACTTGATCATTTTGAAATTCCTTTGCATTTCTTGAAGTTGTTTCTAAATGAGGGAGTTATTTGGTTAAGATTCACATGCTTGAGCCTAGTTATTAGTACCAACCAAATCCATAAGTATGGTGTTTAATTGGAGATTGTGATTTGTAAATAATAGCAATAATATTTGTGCTTTCAATGGTAGAACCTCAATGAATTGTTGATTTTGATTTGCTTGAGGACAAGCAAAAGCTTTAAGTTGGGGGTGTTGATGAGTGGTGATTTTACCACCTATTTTAGTCTCTTTTCTTTAGACTTTGCGTCCTTTAATTATAATATGAGGTTTTTTTATGGTGTGTATTGCTAGATTTTCAGGTAAATGATGCCATGAAGAGATTTGAATTCAATTAAAGTGGAATTGAGAAAAGAAGAGTTGAAACAATGCAAAATCCTTCAGGTATCTAGCATATGTGGAAGACGGGTCGCTTATGCGATCTCGCATCTTTAAGAAAGGACCCGCATCTGCGGAAGAAGGCCTGGAAGACAAGATCCTCTTCTGCGATCGACTCACTGCATTTTGCGGTAACGCATCTGCGCTTAAAGTCTGCATTTGCGGTCGCGCATTTGCGCGTGTAGGACTGCTTCTGCGGAGCCAGTGTTTCTCATCAGCGAGCGCTTCTACGATAGGCTATCCGCTTCTGCGGAGCCACACCTGTGAGGATCCTTCCGCAGGTGCGGCCAATGGGCTTCAGACCGGGGCTGACTTGGAAATTCACATCTCCACAACTCCAAATCCACAAATACACGACCTAGATCATCTTTGGCATATCTTTTGGCTTATTTTCAGTCTCTTAGATTAGAGAAGACAAGTTTTGGAGATAGGGTTCTTGCATACACACTTGGGTCTTTAAGATTTGAAGTTATGGGTTGAGAATTTCTTACTCATTTATGCTCATTTCTTCATTTTCTCTCTTTGTATTGAATATTTAAGTGTGTAGTATTTTTTCCAACACTTGAATCTTGTTTATGGAAATATTCATATTTAAAGTGTGGATTAAATATCTTGTTGTGCTTATGTATTGAATGATTTTTAGTTATATTGAAGTGAGTTATTATTTCTTTAATTATTATTGTTCTTTAATGTTTCCAAAGGGATTAGCTAACCCTAGGACTCGCCCATTAACTTCGAATTAATTTTGGAAAAGATAATTTGGGGTTGGAAAAGATTAATTAACAAGAACTTGAGGCTTTAACCCTCACTTTATAGGTTCTACCTAGGGATAGGATTGAACTACTTATAGCCACATCCGAGTGTGCTTAATCTCTTGATTGTTTTAGGGATAATTCAATTAGGAAGTCTTGTTAGTCTTCAGAAGAAGCTAATATAGAATATTTACCCGAGGCTAATTAACATAAACTCGCTCATATTTGTAAAATCGTAAAATACATTGGATCGTTACTTGAGTGTAATTCTCGGTGCATCCATACTTATAGCCATTGATCATTTTACTTGCTTTCTAGGTTAGTTTACATTTTCGCATTTAGATATAATATTTTCACAATCACATTTAAGTGTTTGCCATAGTACAATAAGTGATAATTCTCTTACACGCCAAACCACCTACATATTATTCTCTGTGGAATTCGACCCCGACTCATAGTTGGGTAAATTATATTGCATGCGACCGTGTCCATTTACTTTTTAGTAGTGGATTTGGACGTCACCACATTTCAAGCTCGGGATTAGGCAATTTTTGAGAGGGATTTCTAAGGGATTCTTGAGCTAAGTCACTTGTGGTTATTTTTACTCAATAATTATGTTTCCCCGTTGATTTTCCCACCTAGATTGTGTGGTCTTGAGGTGTAATTTTGGAGTTTCAGGCTAAGGATTTGGAGAATTTAAATCGGGGATTTGAGTGACGATTTGGTGTCAGATTTTGGTAAATTTGATATGGTTGTACTCGTAGTTGAATGGGCTTCTGGATTTGTGGCTTTTGTTGGATTCCGAGACGTGGGCCTGGGAGACCAACTTTTATAACCAACTGATCGGTCGTTTTGAGAATTTCCACTTTGCTCGATAGTTTGGAGGCACGAGTAGCTCCTATTAGGACTTGTTTGCAAAATTTGAGTTCAGTCCGAGTTGATTTGATATGTTTCAGCGCGAGTTTTTGGAAGTCGAAGGTTCAAAAGTTCATTAAGTTTGATTTGAGGTGCGTTTCATCATTTCGATGTTTTTATGCGTGATTTGAGGCCTCGAGTAAGTCTATGTTATGTTATGGTACTTTTGGTATATTCGTACGGGGTCCTGAGGGGCTCAGGTGAGTTTATAGGTTTGGATTGTGTTGCGCTTGTTTTTCTTATGTTTCGACATCATTTCTTCAAGCATAAATGGTACCACATTGAACAAATAAGCTCTCATTTCTATTTTGATTGAAGCATTAGATCCATATCGTAACTACGGATCCGTAGCAAAAAGAATTGTCGAATTTGGACATCGTATGCAAATTTTATAGTCATTTTAGTAAGAATTGGGTTGCCAGATTTTTCAGATTAATTATGCAATTGCCACACACTTCGTATTTAAAAATCTGCACTATTTCTAAATATTGAAACCGACATATCTCCTTCATTACAAGGTCAAATGGAGTAATTCAAAATCCTAACTTGAATGAAATCTTACTAGGAATCTATTGGAGGTATCAAAAGCAAGTTTTGGGATCGTTTGGAACGCAAAACAAGGAAAAACAACTAGACAAAATATTTAATATCGAAGTTTTGTTCTTTTGGTCATATTTTGAGTTGGGGAGCTCGAAGTTGGACAATTTTGTTGGCGATTTTGACCATATGGATTGGGATAAGTGTTATATACTCGATTTTGGTTATATTTCATGAATCCATCTTCGTTTATGGCATTTGATTGATGATTTCAAAGTGAAATTTGCGGGTTTTATCTAAAATTTCATAAAGTGAATTTTTGAGACATCAATTCGGAGTCATATTTGAGTGAAACTAGTATGGTTGGACGCGTAACTGAATGGGTTGTCGGATTTTGTGAGTTTTGTCAGGTTCCAAGGCGCGAGCCTGGGTTTGACTTTTTGGTCAATTTTGGGATTTTGATTAAAGATTCGACCTTTATCGATTGGGTTTGTTTCCTTTAGCATTATTTGATGTATTTGAGTTGTTTTTGGTTAGTTTTGAGTCGTTCAGAGGTCGTAACGTGCGGGAAGGAATTTTTGGAGCATCGTTTGGCTTGTTCGTTATTGGGATTGGCTCGTTCAAGGTAAGTAACTCTTCTAAACTTAGTGATGAGGTATAAACCCCCGTAATACATATTATTTGATTGGTATTGAGGTGACGCACATGCTAGGTGACGGGCGTGTGGGCGTGCACCATGTGACTTGGGACTTTATTGCTTCATGGCACTGTATAGTGGTCCCACTTTGTTGATATCCATGTTTCCACCATGTGATAAAGTAATTAAGCTGTCAATCATGCTAGATACCATGTCTAGGCATTATGACGGTACTGTTTGGACCCATAGTAGTCATTTCTTTCTGTCATCTCACTGATTTCATTGATATTTCGTATTCAGTCATATCCATGCATTCATACCATATCTCAGTCTCAGTTATTATTTATTGATACATCATGTCATTGTTGTCGGGCCAGTTTCATGGCATTGTGATCCTGTGATGAGACTGGAGAGATTGATGACTGAGTGAGGCCGAGGGCCTGAGTGAGAGTGATATTTTGGGATCGGGCTATATCTTGACATGTAGGCATAGAGACGTACTTTCCTCATGCTATCTAAAATCAAACATCTTACTTATTGTTGAATGGAGTTTTGGGAAAAACCACAATTTTCAAACTTACTCGTATTTTGGCATTTTCGGTAAAAGATTTGAGTTTTCACTGAGACACTTGAAAAGCATGCCTATTTTTCTGGAACTGTGAACGAGCTGAGCATTTTATCTCCGAGTTACTTCTTTTATTACTTTCATTATGTTGTTATGAACTGTTGTTGGCTAGTGGTGTTGAACTAAGACCTTGGTTCCAACTCGTCATTACTTTCAACCTAAGGTTAGGTTTGTTACTTACTGAGTACATGGGGTCGGTTGTACTCATACTACACTTCTGCACCTTGTGTGCAGATATTGGTTGTTGATGTTGTTGTGTTCGATGGGAGACGGATTAAAGATGTACCTGCGTCCCGGTTATAGCTACCTCTTGTCGTGGTAGCTTTAGATATATAAAATGCTATTTATGTACTTTTCAAATAGACTATGCACTTATTTCATTTCAGCTTTGTAAATTCTATTCTTAGAAGCTCATGATTTGTACTACCAGTCCTTGGGAGATGTATAAGATTCAGTAAATTACTTTCATTTAATTGTCTTGTTAATATCAATGGAATTGGATAGTTAAGAGTTGGCTTACCTGGCGAGTTGGGTTAGGTGTCATCACGACTAGTGGATTTGGGGTCGTGAAAACTTTTGAATTGACTTTTTAACTTTTGAATAAGAAGTTAGTATTTTCTTATGGAATTGATTCCTTTAGCTTGTGTTGATTGTATCGAACTGTTTGTGGCTAGATTCTAGGCATTCGAAAGCTGTTTCGCGAGGCAAAGGCGTGTTGGAGTGTAGATTTGCACGGTTTGAGGTAAGTACAACAACAACAACGACGACCCAGTGAGATCCCACAAGTGGGGTATGGAGAGGGTAGTGTGTACCCAGACCTTACCTCTACCCCGATGGGGTAGAGAGGATATTTTCGATAGACCCTCGGATCAAGAAGACGAAAAGAGACATATCAGTACCATCAACAAAAGACCATAGAAATAATAATGGCATCACAAGGACCAGTAAATAAATGAAAAGCAGAAATAATAACCAGTAAATAAGGCCCGACACTATGTAATGGAAGAGTAGTGTAAACATAACATTACCCACTAGCAGTCTAAGACTAAATCCTATTAGCCTATCCTCACATTGGTAGACTAAATACGCTCAACTACCTCCTAACCTACAACCTAAATGCTCGCCCTACACGGCTTCCTATCGAGTGCCATGTCCTCAGAGATCTGAAGCCTCGCCATATCCCGCATGATCACCTCTCCTTAATACTTCTTAGGCCGCCCTCTACCTCTCCTCATACCCACCAACGCCAACAGCTCGCACCTCCTTACCGGGGCATCTAAGCTTCTCCTCTGTACGTGCCGAACCATCTAAGCCTCGTTTCCTATATCTTGTCATCAATGGGAGCCACGCCCACCTTCTCCCGAATAACTTCATTCCTAATCTTATCCATCCTAGTGTTCCCGCACATCCATCTCAACATCCTCATTTTTGCTACTTTTATCTTCTGGACATGTGAGTTCTTAACTGGCCAACACTCAGCCTCATACAACATGGTCGGTCCAAACACCGCTCTATAAAATGTACCTTTGAGTAGGATGTCATTGAGTACATGAGCGTCTATACAACACAAGTCTATAAATACTTTCTATGAAAGACTAAAACTAAATACATAAAGCTGAAAGATAGGGAGTAAGAGACAAGGTCTGTGAACGCCGGGCAGCTACCTTGGAATCTCCAAACGATCAAGTTGTGCAAAGGGATCAACACCCACCATGTCCGGAAACACCTGGATCTGCACACGAAGTGCAGGGTGTAGCATGAGTACAACCAACTCAATAAATAACAAAACTAAATAATGGACTGAAAGTAGTGACGAGCTTCACGGATATAGTTCACTTATAGAAATTACAACATAGAAAGATAGGCATGCTTTCAAGTTCAACAGTTAAACTCAGTGCACGTAAGATATATCAATTTTGAATGATATGAGGAATACGACCTCTCTATATCTACATGTCAATGTACATGTTGTATGTAATGCACCACACTAGAAGCTTCATGTACTCACACTTTCAGAATACTCAATCACTCAGTACTGTATATGGCCAATCCAACCCAGGGAAGATCCATCCCAAGTGAATATATATATATATATATATATATATATATATATATATATATATATATATATATATATATATATACAGTCAATCACCAATCCAGCCTAGGGAAAATCCATCCCTAAATATAAATGATTCGGGCAAGATCCATGCCTAGAGTACATATATACACATATATATATGTATGTGTATATTTATATATATATATATATATATATATATATATACAGTCAATCACCAATCCAGCCTAGGGAAAATCCATCCCTAAATATAAATGATTCGGGCAAGATCCATGCCTAGAGAAAATCCATCCCTAAATATAAATGATTCGGGCAAGATCCATGCCCAGAGAAAATCCATCCCTCAATATAAATCAACTGAGCTCACTTTGAGTGTGCAGACTCCGGAAGGGATCCTTCAGCCCAAGCTCTATAACAAGCCAATATATATACATATACATATATATATATATATATATATATATATATATATATATATATATATGTATATGGGATATGGGAAAAGGTTACGGCGTTATATATATATATATATATATATATATATATATATATATATACAGTCAATCACCAATCCAGCCTAGGGAAAATCCATCCCTAAATATAAATGATTCGGGCAATATCCATGCCTAGAGAAAATCCATCCCTAAATATAAATGATTCGGGAAAGATCCATGCCCAGGGAAAATCCATCCCTCAATATAAATCAACTGAGCTCACTTTGGGTGTGCAGACTCCGGAGGGGATCCTTCAGCCCAAGCGCTATAACAATCCAATCATGGCATAAACCAATAAAAAAAACTATGACATGCAGCCTGATCCCATAAATATCCTCACAAAATCAAGCCCTCGGCCTCGCTCAGTCATCACCCTCTCCAGTCTTTCAGGCTCT
Organism: Nicotiana knightiana; assembly: GCA_005239525.1. Classification (NCBI taxonomy): domain Eukaryota; kingdom Viridiplantae; phylum Streptophyta; class Magnoliopsida; order Solanales; family Solanaceae; genus Nicotiana; species Nicotiana knightiana. The sequence continues at coordinate 173,820 of ML369364.1, forward strand.
CAGTAATCATGATAATTAGCCCAAACATCAATGATATAATGTATCAATAATGAACAATAGAGACTGAGATGTAATATGCAAGTAAAACTATGATTGAGTACAAAACAACAATTTAGCAGATAATTCAACATGTACACGACCTATGTGGGTCCCTACAGTGCCAACATATAGCCTAAACATGATTTGCAGTTCAATTTCTATAACACGTGGAGAATATACAGATAACAACAGATTTTTCAACTATTCAGTTCCATGGAATTGACCAAGTCATAATTCCTATGATGCACGCCCACACGCCCATTACCTATCATGTGTTTCACTCAAAACCAATCACATGACAAATATTACGGGGTTTCATACCCTCAGAACCAAATTTAGAACTATTACTTACTCAAAGTGTGCAACTCCCTACTCCAACACGCTTTTTCCTCGTGAATCGGCCTCCAAATGCCTCGAATCTAGACACAAACAGTTCGATACAATCAACACGAGCTAAAGGAATTAATTCCATAAGAAAAACACTAGGTTATTAATCAAAGTCAAAAGTCAACTCAAAAACCGACCCTAGGCCCATGTCTCGAAATCCAAAAGAAGTCACAAAATCCGAAATCCCATCCAATCATGAGTCCAACCATATCAAATTTACAAAAATCCTCACTAAATTGCCACCCAAAACCCCAAATCAAACTCTCCAAATCCCTAGCCTCAAATTCCCAAATTCCACCTTAAATACACACGAACTTGGTGGGAAATTCAATGGGGAAAACCAATTAACACAAGTGACTTACCTCAAGAAACCCCTCTAAAATCATCTCAAATATCGCCTTAGACCGAGTTTTAAATGTTAAAAATGAAGAAAAATCGTGAACCCTTGAATTTAAGGTTTTGTCCAGCCTTTTCACTCCTGCAGACACTTAATCACATATGATGTAACGACCCGACCACTCATTTTGATCTCTAGCGCATCGTTCAGCATTTCGAGGCATTAAGTAGCTTCACTTCAGGTATTATGACTTGTATGTGTGATCGGAATTGAAGTTCAGGGAGTTAGGGATTGATTTAGACAGAAAATTCTAATTTCAGAAGGTTTAAGTTGGAAGAATTGGCTAAGGTTTGACTTTTTGAGTAAACGGCCTTGGAATCGGGATTTGAAGGTTTCAATAAGTTAGTATGATGATTTTAGACTTGGGTGTATGTTCGGGTCGAGTATCAGATGGCCCGTGAGCATTTCGGCGCTTATTATGGAAGGTTGGCATTTTAAAGGTTTAAGAAATTTCACAAGTTTGGTTTGAAGTGGATTTTGAAGTTATCGATTTCTGTTTGGGGTTGAGAGCCTTGGAATAGCTTTTTTTGTCATTTATTACTAGTGTGCGAGATTTTGAAGTCATTCCGCATGATTGATATGTTTCGGCACAAGATATAGAATTTGGAAATTTGAAAATTTATAAGTTTGATTCGAGGCACGATTCATGATTTTGATGTTGTTTGACATGGTTTAAGGCTTCGACTAAGTCCGTATTGTATTTGGGGATGTGTTTGTATGTTTGGACGGGGTCCCGGGTGCCTCGGGTGCAAATTGTATTGAAAACGGATCGAGTTGGGCTTGGGGAAAATGCTGGAGCAGTTGGCATCTGGTATAACCTCACCTGCAATGTTTTGGCCGTAGATGCAGAGCCACAGAAGTGGCCAAGAGGGTAGTAGGAGTGGTTATGGGTGAGCTGGAGCAGGTGCGATACCATTTCTGCATCTGCGATGGCACATATGCAGCGTTCTCGAGCGCAGAAGCTGAATGGCTGGGGAAGGCTGGGATCGAAGATGCGGTCGAGTTCCACAGAAGCGAAACCACACCTGCGCCTGAGAAGATGCAGAAGCCGAGGCGTAGAAGCGTTGGAGGAGCCGCAGATGCGGATGTTAAGGGGCCTGAAGGAAGCCGCAAAATAGACTATGTGTCGTAGAAGCGGCTCATATTTCGCAGATGCGAAAGGTCGCTAGGCGGTGAGGTTTTACAGAAACAGGATTATGCCCATTTTCTTTCATTTTCACTTGGCTGGGGGGATTTTGGAGAGCATCAAGGGGGATATTTTCATCAAGCAACACAAGATAAGTGATTCCACCTATTACAAGTTAAATACATGGTTTGTATATGGATTTAAACATGGAAATTAGTAGAAATTTGAGAATTTTGGTAGAAAACCTAGAATTTGGTATTTTTGGATTTTGACCACGAAATTGGACATGGAATTTGGAATAAATTATATATTTGAGTTTGTGGTGTTATGGGTAAAGTTTATCTTCAGAAATTTTTAAAATCCGTGCACGTGGGCTTGAGAGTTGTTTTCACTGACTCTTCGAGCGGAGTGGGAGTTGTCATAAATTGATTTATTATGAGAATTAGAGTATGTATTTATGGATTTGCACATTGATTGACTAGTTTTGGAGCGAAAAGCATTGATTTGTAGTGTTAGAGTGGCGTTGGAGCCGGTTAAGGAACTACGGAGCGAGGTAAGTCTCATGTCTAACTCTGTGAGGAGGAAACTATCCCTAGGTGATGTATTTTTTATGTGCTACTTGTTGCGGGGGCTACGTACGCACGAGGTGATGAGATTCCGTACGTAGCTAAATACATGTTATTGTCCGGGTAGACTTAGGTTCACACCATGCTATAGTTGTACTATTTGAGTTGTGTCTTGCCTTTTAAATTCCTTTATTTTACGTTGCGACTTGAGACTAGACTTTTGTAGAGTGATAGACTTGCTATTCTATAGATTTTACGAGTTGCATGATTCGCCGCGAAATAATTGTACTCCTTTTACAAATTTCTCCCATGTTATGCGTTCTCATCGAAATGTTTCCCTTAAAATTTATAACTCACATGTCTATTCGTGAGTGGGGTCAAGGACCCATCAAATCTTCTTATTCTAATGAGATCGGTTTGTTCTCCTCGGCAGGATAGATACATCTATGGTTCATGTAGTTCAACCCTCGACAATGCGCACATTATGATGGATCGGGTCGTACGCCTCGACAGGATTATGTATCACACTCTCATGGGAGCGGGTCGTTCACCTCGGAAATATAATAGATATATCTATGGTTCAAAAATATTATGATGGATCGGGCCATATGCCTCGGCATTTCTATAAATACTCTTATGAAATCGTGCATGATAATTGATAAGAGGGCAGTATATCTGTGAGTTTTCCTGATTTGAACTGTGGAGACCTATCTGGTGAGGTCCATTATATATACTCCAATTTATGAGGTAACTACTATCTGAGGGTTTGAGTTATTGCTGAGAGGAGAATTTCACCATGTATTTATGCTTGTTATTTCGTTTATTTTCTCTAACTAACATCTGTTTACTTCTACTATATCTGTCTTACTGGACCACTAGTAAGTGTTGATGTCGACCCCTTGTCACTACTTCTCTGGTATCAGGCTAGATACTTACTGGGTTTGCGTTGATTTACGTACTCTTGCTACACTTGCTGGACTTTTTGTGCAGGTACAAATATGTCTGGTGGATTTTTGAGCGCCGAGGCACGGCTATTGCAGGGACTTTACTATGAGTTGCATTTTATGTTACGATCTGCAACCTGCAGAGTCCCTATCAGAGTTATTTATATTCTTCTATATAATTTGTATTCCAAACAGATGTTGTATTTTATTAAATTTCCTAGTTGATGCTCATGCACTTGTGACACCGTGTTTCGGGGGTTCCTACGGGTTGTTCATTATTGTAGTTCGTGTAAGTATTACACTTTACCCTGTAAATTGTATTTCATACTATTAACTTAATGAAATATTATGATTTCAAAATACTAAAATGAGTAATTAAGTGTGATCAATCATCGCTGGCTCGCCTGACGGTGGTGTTAGGCGCCATCACGGTCTTTAATGGATTTTGGGTCGTGACAGTTTCGTACCAGAGTGTTAGGTTCACTTAGGTCTCACGAGTCAAGATCAAATCTAGTAGAGTCTTTTGGATCGATACAGAGACTTCTGTACTTATCTTCGAGAGGCTACAGGGCTGTTAGGAGCACTTCCCTTCTTGATTTCATCATCGTGCAGTTTGATTCCATTGAGGCTTGTGCTTTTGTTTCCTTCCTACTCCATCTTATGTGACGTGAAGCGCTTGTTATCACTGAAGTCAACAGACGTGGTGTAGGATGTTTTTCTCTGCGTGTTCGGGCAGGCTATTATCCTCGCCCTACAGAAAGATGTTCTATCATCTTAGTTCAGTATATGTACTTTCTATGGTTTTGAGGTTATGCACGGACTGGCATGATGTTCATGCGTTGTTATCGCACAATGTTGGTGTAATTTTAGGGTGCTTCTCTATGTGTCGAGACAGTGAATGACTTGAAAGGAGGATTTTTCAGTGCATGATTTAGAGGTTCAGCATTTAATTCCAGCAGAGGAAAGGCAATCGGACTATAGATGTCCAGGTTTGGTTGATGAAGTGATGAGACTTAGTATTTTCGAGCGTGATAGAATTCTCATTGTGATGCAGTGTCGTTGTCCTTTTTTTAATGCATTACGGTTCACCGGTGTTATGGTCTTCTTCGATTCTCCTTCTGGGTAGGGTGTTGTGAAATGGTGCGGGGGGCGGCTTTCAGGGACAACAGTGTGTATGGGTTTCGGGATCGAATCAGTGTTTCTAATGTTGATGGATCGAGAAAGATGATCTTCCAAGAGGTTTAGAGTTGGGAGAAATCTATTAGTTCAGGTGCTACAAGGATGGATTTTGATTTGATGCAACATTTGGGTAGCGAAGTATGAGGAAAGACATGGCGGGAGGTGTCTCACAGTGGTCAAATTACTAGTAGGTCAAGTATAAAGAGTAGAGGTCGAGGAGTTGCTTAAAGGAGGTGGTTTAACCGAAGTAGGAATGTCAGAGTAGCATATGGATTCTGTGGTAGGAAGCCACTTGCTTGAAGAAAGTTTAGAGCGATTTGGGAATCATGATGGAAAAGTGATTAGGTCTACGGATTGTATTTGGTATAGTGGCTACTATACTGAGGAACATTGAATATGGCAGAAAAGAGTATGCTTGAAATGAAGACTTGATTATCGTTGGGATGCAACATGACTTCGAGTTTGGAATTTCTTGTCGCACTTTTAGTTGATTTCAATGAGGAGTGAACGGACTTGTACAGCTAGTGGGCGAGCATGGGCTCTGGAAAGGTTGGCTGATTTCATGGTAGTTGTACCTTCTGCAGCGTTATTGGGAAATGTTGGTAGGGAATTCCACCGGTGGGCTATGTCATGTGAGCAGATTGGCAGTTGCGTGATTTTGATGAAGTTTCTACGAAGTATTCTACTTAATACCCGGTGAGAAATCGAATATGTGATTGTGGCTAATGATACAGAATGTTCATGAAAAGCTTAACAAAAGACTTCGAGAAATTCCGCGGGTTAATGGTGCGAGATCATAGTAACTAAGAAAGAGGAATCGTTGTGGGCTCTTCATTATGTGATAGTTGCTTAAGGCTAAGTGGGGTAGCCCACCGTCTATGATTGGATCGCGTGGTTGTCGGCTTGTGCAGTTTCTAGTTATCGGTGCATTGGTGGGTTATTATCAACTAAGTAAAGAAAATATCAGGGGTAATTTGAGTAGAGAAATTGATAAATGTGTGTTATATTCTGCCCTATCGATTCATGTGCAGGTTATGGGAAGACTTAGAGTTTATGCTTTGTGGATAATGTACAAGGAAAGGAATTCAGCCGGTTGCTTCCTTGAGAGGGTGTTCATATGCTAGCATAGCATTGAAGTTGGGTTATATTAGGGATCAGGTCATAGTGGGTGACTCTCAACAATGGTCCTAGTGGTTTCACGAATTAAAGTTCAATGCCTAAGGATTTCGGGTCCGTTGCGTGGTTAAGGATCGAGTCTTCACATTGGATTGCGAACAAAACCTAGAATGTTCTATGTTATCATCGGGTGTGCGATGCAGTATTGGGATAGAGGAAGAAATAGCTTCGGATTCGTAGAAGGTATTGCAGAATGAGTGTACCAGTTGGAGATGCTATTGAGCGCTTGGGAAGGGTATGAGATCAGTCATGGGTATTGAGACGATGTGCTCGCGATTTGGATCACTCGGGATGAGTGCGATCGAGTTCATTATGTTTTGAATGGAGCTATTATTATTTCTAAGGCAATTCCAGAGTAAAGTTGAAAGAAGTTGGGTCGGTTAGTAATGGTTGAATCATCATGATTGTGGAAATAATCAGTTCCTTCGGCGTGTGAAGTCATACATGTGGTTTGTAGTTGTGCGTATGGGCTTGGTTTCCACCATAACTTGATTGGTTTGGGAAGTATTGGATTCGAACGGTCTTGTTGTGTAAATGGATTTCGAAAGGGTCATGGCGGTTAGATCACGACTTCAGGTTTGTATATTCAACAGTTTGGGGAATCCAGTTGCGTGTTGCATTGGTCCTTCTGAAATGAGCTGAGTGAAAGGTTTCTATCCAATGAAGTGTTTATTCTACTGGTAATTCAGGGGTCATGATGAATTCGTGTATTCTCACGTAGCCACATGGTAGGTGCAGTGAGCGGCATGGGAATTTGAAAGTTGAGGATTAAGGTTGTGATTCGGTGTTGACAAGAATGTCACGAGCTCGAATGAGCAGGGGAGAATTTATATGTTTAGAGTAAGCTGGCGTTATCTTAGTGTCGTCTGAGAATGGTGTCGTGTGGAAGAGGCATTATGTATTGATTTGCGGATTCTTGATTTTGCTTTACAGAATTAAGGCGGTTGGTGGTATGGATGTGCCGACTTTAATACCTGAGTTGAAGGTTGTGGGAGCATATCCCACAGAGATATTTGTACAAGCATGGTGTTTTAGTCACTTGATTGTTAAAGATTAAAACCAAGTATGGAGGTCATGGTAATATCACAAATGCGAGAGTTTATGCCTGAGAGGCGTTCTATTTCTTGGGTTGTGGATCATGTAAGTTTGTTTCGGATTTGACGGTTGTTATTATGTGTCATGAATAGGGCCATTGTGGATCTTTGGAAAGTTATTGGACCAGTATAGTATGATCAGAATCAGTGTGAGGTCTGTTGGTGGGTATGGTGTGGGTATGTGCTCTACGTCAAGTCGGATGTGTTTGATCATCATAGCATTGCTTACGAAGGAGGCGTCGAGCATTGGATGTTATTTTCTTCGTCGGCTATTCCGTGTAAATCTCTATTGTGCCATGTGGGTTGTGAGACGGCTTGACTATTCGCACATGTGTTGGGGTCCCGTGTAGCTTGTGGTGTTATATGAGCAGGATGGCTCTCGAGATTCAGGTCATTTATTGCACCTTAGTTGTGCTTGGGTTTCGTAACGTATGGGCTATCCGTCTCCCCAGGATTTGTATTATGCACTTGGCATGCTTATGGTTGATATTCGGGTATTCTGTAAGTACAAGCATTACATCTTGATGTGTGTGTTTTCTTCTTGATGTTATGTGCGGATCGAGTGGCACGCTGCCACAGGTATATTGTTTGGATCGGGTGGCACGCCTCCACGGGCATGTTATGTGGATCGGGTTGCATGTCGCAACAGTGTCATGCCAGATCGGGTTGCACGCCGAAACAACGAGATGCTGAGCATAGTCCTTTACACTTATTTTGGGTGTCTTGTTTTCATCCCTGAGGTAGGTTCATAGCATATGTTCGACCGTTTTATTCGTTATGTAGGCTGGGCAATTCCCTGTTAGAGTATATTGTTCCTTATGAGCTATATTCGAGTGGTAGCTTGTTGGCGCTTTGATGGTGATACACAAGATCTTGGTCAGTATTTGAGGTGAATCACTGCTGGAGCAGTTTGTACTAGGTGAGATGAGATTATTGGACTTGAAATTAGTGCAATCAGATTTATACAAGGTATATTTAAGAGCAAATATGGTTATTCAGTTCAGAATGAAGTTGATGCGTGGCTAGAATTCATGATTTTAAGCATTATATACCTTGAATTTTATGTGCTTTA
>ML369366.1:1568-45361 GCA_005239525.1 Nicotiana knightiana
ATATATATATATATATTCAGTAGTGTTTCGACCTGACCTCGTCACTACTATACCGAGGTTAGGCTTGATACTTACTGAGTACCACCGTGGTGTACTCATACTGCGCTTCTACACATCTTTTTGTGCAAAACCAGGTACTTCGGATTGGGTCGGGTTTGATACTTACGCTCGGTGTGGGTGGAGACTTCAAGGTGTACCTCCTGGACGTTCACAGGCTCTGAAGTCACTTTATGTTGTATTTATTCCATTGTTTCATTTACTTCCGGAACAATGATGTATTTATTATGTATAACTACTCTTATAAAGGCTTAGGACTTGTACTACCTATTTTGGGAATTGTAAGTTTATAGAGAATTCAACGTCTAAAGTTGTTAGACACTATTTAATTATTGTTATTCAATATATGTTAGGCTTACTTAGTCCTTAAGACTAGGTTCCATCACGATACCCAACAGAGGGGAATTTGGGTCATGACACGACCTCGGAATTGGGATTTGAAAGTTCCAGTAGGTTCGTATGATGATTTCGGACTTGGGCGTAAGTCTGGATCGGGTTTTAGGTGACCTGGGGGAATTTCAATGCTCATTATGGAAGGGTTGTATTTTGGAAGAATATCTTAAGTTTGGGTTGAAGTGTATTTTAATGTTGTGGATGTCCGTTTGGAATTCCGAGCCTTGTAATAGCTCCGTGTTGTGATTCTGGTTTTAGAAGCGCGTCCGAGTGTGGATTTAGAGGTTCGTAGGTCATTTCGAAGCCATTTGGCGAAAGTTGGAAAGTTGAAGGTTTTTGGGATGTTTGGCTGGGGGTGGATTTTTTGATATCGTGGTCGGATTCTGATTCCGGAAGTTGGAATAGGTCCATAATGTCAAATGTGACTTGTGTGCAAAATTTGAGGTCAATCAGACGTGATTTGATAGGTTTCGGCATCGAATGTAGAAGTTTTAAGTTCTAAAGTTCATTAAGCTTGAATTGGGGTATGATTTAAGGTTTCGACGTTATTTGATGTGATTTGAGGCCTAGATAAATATTGTGTCATGTTTTGGGATAGGTTGGTGTGATTGGACGGGATCCAGGGGGCCTCATGTGTGTTTAGGGGTGGTTTCGAATCGAATTTAGATGAAAAGTTGTTGCTGGTGCCAGTGTTGTCTTTTGCGAAGGGGCGCATTCGCGAAGGAGGATTCCTGGGCTAGTGATCTTTTCCCTATGAGAACTCGGTGAGGGGCCTACAAACGCGTAGGTGGGCCTGGCAATGCTTCGCGAATGCAGATGCCCAACTGCGAATGCGAAGAGGAGATGAGGAGTGGGGCAGGAGGGCGTTTGGCCTACACGAACACAATGAGTGAAACGCGAAGGCGAAGGCAAAGGCAAAGGCGAAGGGCAAGGGTTAATTGGCCTACACAAACACGTTCAGTGGGACGCGAACTCGAAGAGGAATTCTGGGAAGGGTCTGTTTGGTCTTCGCAATTCCGATGTCTTTTCCGCGATCGCGTAGAAGGGAGTCCTGGGCAGAATATAAGTTTGCAAAAACAGGATTTTCTCAGTTTTTCTCATTTCCTCTATGGGAGCCGACCTAGGAGCAATTTTGGAGTTCCATCTTCATCATCTATGTCAAGGTAAGTGATTCCAACCTATTGCAAGTTAAATACTTGGACTGTATATATATTTTAACATGGAAATTCATGGAAAATTAGTGAAAATTTGGGGTTTTGGTAGAAAACCTAGAAATATGTATTTTTGACCACGAATTTGGGCATGGGATTGAGAACAAATTACATATTTGAGTTCGTTATGTTATAGGTAATGTTTATCTTCAAAAATTTTCGGATTCTGGGCACGTGAGCCCGAGGGCCCGAGGGTGATTTTTATCGACTTTTCGAGCGGAGTTTATAATTGGTTGTACATTGGATTATAATAAGTATTAGAGTATACATGTATGGATTTGCACATTTATTAACTAGTTTTGGAGCGATGAGCATCTGTTTGAGTTGTTGGAAAGGCTTTGGAGCCGGTTATGGAATTTCGAAGCGTGGTAAGTCTATTTTCTAACCTTGTAAGAGGGAATTAACCCCATAAGTGAATCAAATTATTTTGTGCTTCTATTTATGGGGAATGCGTACGTATGAGGTGACGAGAGTCCGTACGTAGAAACTAATTATGCTTAAGTCCGGGTAGTCGAGGACCCAAATCATGTTATACTTGTGTTGTTTGCACCTTACTTGTTAATTTAATTGCGTAAAGCATATTGGAACTTGATAAAGGAATTGTAAAAGGTTAAACTTAATTACTTGAGTTTTGGCCGGGTCATTTGACCGTTAACGAGAATTGGTATTTCTTTGAATAATAGCCCCTTAATAAATCTTGAATTGGTTGTTTTAATATATTTTATCTTCTTATGGAGCGGGTCGAACGCCTGGGTAGCAGATAGATTCATCTATGGTTTGTGGCGTTCAACCCTCGACAGTGCACGATTTATATTTTCTATGTTGGATCGGGCCATACGACCTCGACATAATTCGTGCATAAAATTTCTTGGAGTCCAATTATAATTGATATTGTTTCTCTAGCTTGAAAGATTTATTTGTTAAATAATGGAAATTTGATTTTGTATTTACTATCGGTGAAAGAGTTGTTTATTTATTTCTTGTTATTGAGCTTTCAGCGCATTTGTATAACGCATGCTTAACTATGAGGTTAGACTAGATACTTACTAGGTACGCGTTGATTTACGTATTCATGCTACACTTGCTGCACAATTTGTGCATGTACATATATGTCTAGTGATCTTGTAGGCGCAGAGGCGTGGCTATCGCAGGGACTTAGGTGATCTGCATCCCGTGTTATGAGTCTGCATCACACGGAGTCTCCATCAGAGTTATTTACATTTTTCTGTCTAATTTGTATTCTAGACAGATGTCGTATTTTATCATATTTCATAGTTAATACTCATGCACTTGTGACACCGGGTTTTGGTGGTTTCCGCAGGTTGTCAACATTGTGTTCGTGTAAATATGATCATTAATTCTGTCAAATTCTAGTTTTATACTATATAAATAATGAAAATTTGATTTCAAATTTCTAAAATGACTAAGTAAGTTGATAAATCACCGTTGGCTTGCCTGACGGCGGTGTTAGGTGCCATCACGACCTTTAGAAAATTTTGGGTCGTGACAACTTGGTATCAGAGCATTAGGTTCACTTGGGTCTCACGAGTCATTAGCAAGTCTAGTTGAGTCTTCTGGATCGGTACGAAGACGTCTATACTTATCTTCGAGAGGCTACAGGGCTATTAGGAGCACTTCCCTTCTTGATTCCTCATCATGCGACTTGATCCCTTCGAGGCCTATGCATTTATTTCCTTCCTATTCATTCTCGTACGGTGTTGAGCACTCGTGTTAATTGGGCATCGAGGAGTTGCAGTGGTACTACCGACATGGAGAAGGATGTTTCTCCCTGCGTATTTGAGCAAGTTATTATTGTCTTCTTATGGAAGGATGTTCTGTCATTTCAGCTCAGTAGCAGTATTTTCGATGGGATCGAGGCTACGTGCAGGTTTCTATGGTGTTCAGATGTTGTTATCGCACAATGTTGGTGTAATGGTGGTGTATTTGTTTATGTGTCGAGGAAGTGAATGACTTGGAAGGAGGATTTCTCAGCACATGATTTGGAGGTTCAACGCTTATTTCCAGCAAAGGAGAGGCAATCGGGCTATGAATGTTCATGTTTGGGTTGGTGGAGTAACAAGATTTGGTATTTTCGTGCGCAGTGGAATTTTCATCTGCGATGTGGTGTCGTTGTCCTTGTTTGTATGTGTTAAATTCGCCGACGATACAGTCTTCTTCAATTCGCCTTTGGGGCAGAGTATTGTGAAAGGACGCCCGAAAAGAGGTCGTCAGAGAATAGCGATGTGCAACAATTCAGAATCGAATCGATGTTTCTAATGTTGATGGCTCGAGAAAGATAATCTTCTAGGAGGTTTAGAGTTGATAGAAAATAACTGGTTCCGGTGCTATAGGTATGGATTTGATTTGAGGCAACATTTGGGCAGTGAAGAATGAGGAAGGGCATGGCGGGAGGTGTCTCGCAGTGGTTGAATTACTAACAAGCCAAGTATGAAATGCAGAGGTCGAGCAGTTACTTAAAGAAGATGGTTTAGCCGAAGTGGGAGTGACATAGTAGCGTATGGATTCTGCGGTAGGATAGCCACATGACTTGAGAAAAGTTTGTAGTGGTTTGGGATTCATGGTGGACAGTGACTAGGGCTATGGAATTAATGTGGAATGTTGGCTACTATACTGAGGAAGATTGGATACGACATAGAGGAGTTTGCTTGATACGAAGGGGAATTCAACATGCCTTCAGATTGGAATGTATTGTCGCACTTTTGGTTGATGTCAACGGGGAGTGAATGGACTTGTACAGCTGGTGAACGAGCACGGGCTCAGAAGGGTTTACTGATTTCGTAGTAATGGCACCTGGTGCAACATTGTTGGAAGATGTCGGCATGGAATTTCCATAGGTGGGTTATCTCCTGTGAGCAGGTTAACAGTTGAGTGGTGTTGATGGAGCTTCTATGAAGGATTTTACTGGCTATCCAGTAAGAGATCGTATATGTGAAGGTGGCTAGTGATTCAGAATGTTCATAAGATGTCTAATAGAAAGATTTTGAGAAACTTGGCGAGTTGATTGTGCGAGATCATGGTAATTGGGAAGGAGGAATCTTGCTGGGTTCCAGGGTTATGAAATTGCAGGTTCAAGCTAAGTGGGGGAGCCCCACCATCTACGATTGGATCACGTGGTTGTCATCTTGTGCGGTTTCTGGTCATCAGTGTATTAGGAGGGTATCATGACTAAGGAAAGAAAATATCAGTGGTAATTCGAGCAAAGGAATTTAGGACGATATGCTATATTTAGCTTTATCCATTCATGTTCAGGTTTTGGAAACACTCACAGTTTATGCTTCTTGTGGGGGCTATGTGCAATGAAAGGAATTCAGCCGGGTGCTTATTTGACAGGGTGTTTATGTGCTATCAGGGCCTTGGAGTTTGATTATATTCGGGAACAAGTCAGAGTGGGTGACTCTCAACAATGGTCCTAGTGGGTTCAAAATTTAAGTGCAGTGCCTAAGGATTTCGAGTCCGTGGTATGGATAAGTATCGAGCTTTTGTAGTGGATTATGAAAGGGGCTTGGAGTGTTCTATGTTATCATCGGTCTGTGGTGTAGCATTGGAGGAATGGGGGAAAATAATTTCGGATTCATAAAGGATTTATCAGAATGGGTGTACTAGTTGAAGATGCGAATGTGCTCACAATGAGGGTATGTGATGGTTTGTGGGTTTTGAGACAACTTGGTCTCGTGAAATAGGGTCCTTCTGGATGAATGCGGATTGGGTTTGTCATATTTTGAATGGAGATATTATTATTTCTAAGGCAAATCCAGAGTAAATTAGAAGAAGTCGGATCAGTTAGCAATGGTTGAATCGGCATGATGGTAGCAATGATCAGTCCCTTCAGCGTGTTAAGTTTTACAAGAGATTGTGGCGGTACGTGCGAGGCTTGAAGGCTGCCGTAATTGATTTTATTTGGAGGCATTTGATTATTATGTCCTGTTATGTGTAGATGGATCCCGGAAGAGTCATTGTGGTTTAGACCATAACTTGAGGTTTGTATTTTCTATGGTTATGGGAATTCAGTCGCGTATTGCAATGGTTTTCTAGAAATGAGCTAAGTGAAAGGCATCTATATGACAGAGTGTTTATTCTATTAGCGGTTCAAGAGTTATGATGAAATTCTTGTGCTCTTGCGTATTGGTAGGATAGGTGCAGTGAGCGACATGAGAAATGGAAGCTGAGGATCAAGGTCGCGGTTCGGTGTTGACAGGAATGTCAAGAGCTCGGATTAGCAGGAAAGAATTCAGATGTTTAGAGTAAGATGGCATTGTCTTTAGCATCACCTGAGATTGGTGTCATGTGGAAGAGGCTTTGTGTATTGACTTGTGGATTTTTGATTCACTTTACAGAATTAGAACGGTTGGTGGTACAGATTTGGACCTTGCTACCTGAGCGGAATGGTTGTGGGAGCGTGCTCCACGGAGATATTTGTATAAGTGTGACATATCAGTCACTTGATTGTTAAAGATTGAAACCAAATATGGAGGTTATGGTAATATCGCAAGTGCAAGAGTTTATGCTTGAGAGGCATTCTATTCCTTGGCTTGTGGACTGTGTAAGTTTGTTCTGGATTTGATGGTTGTTCTTATGTGCCGTGAATAGGTCACTATGGGTCCTTGAGAGGTTATTTGCCCAAGCATGGTATGATCAGAATCGGCTTGAGGTCCGTGGATGGGTCCTTATGTGGATGTGTACTCTACACCAGCCTGGATGTGTTCATTCAGCATAATATTCCTTATGGAGGAGTATTCAGGTGTTGGATGTTATTTTCGTCTTCAGCTATTTCATGTAATACACTATTGTGCCGAGTGGGTTGTGAGACGATTTGAATTATTTGCACATGTGTTGAGGTTTTGTGTAGCTATGGTGTTATGTGAGCAGGACGACTCTCGATATGCAGATCATATATCACACCTTAGTTGTGCTTGAGTTTTGTAGCGTATGACGCTACCCGTCTGCCCAGGATTTGTATTATGCACTTGGCGTGCTTATGGTTGATATTCGGGAATTTCATGAGTATAAGCGATACGACTCGATGTGTGTTTCCTTTAGATTATTATGTGTGGATCGGGTGGCACGCCTCCATGGATATGTTGTTTGGATCAGGTGACACGCCATCACGGGTATCATGGTTGGATCGGGTTGCACGCCGCATCGGTGTCATATGTGGATCGGGTTGCTCGCTGCAACAGTGGATCGGGTTTCTTGTGTGTTTTGTCCCTCATTTTCTGAGGAAGGTTCATGAATTTGATGTTTGGCTATAATTCCATATTTTTAGTGCATTACTTACCTTACATTTTGGAGCTTTAATGCTAAACTATACTATATTTGTGCTTAATTGAGTTTAATTTATGTGTAGGTACGTTGAAGCCGAAATTGGGAGAAAAGTAGAGATTTATGTGTATTTTATACACTACAAGAATGAAGTTATGATTATTTAATTAGTGGGTATTTAATTACAAAGGAAGACAAAAAATATAAATCACAAGAGGACAAAAAAGAACAATTGGAAAAGAAACAAAAAAAAAAAAAAACGTGAAATGGAAAGATTGGAAACAGAATGAAAAGTTAAGCAAATTGAAACAAAACAGAATTGGAAATGAAGCAGGCGACGCGAGCCTTATTGCTCACTATTGAGCAGGCGGTGCAAGCTTTGTGGCTTGCTACAGAGCTGGTGAGGCAAGGCCTGAGGCGAGGTGGAACGCGCTATAAAGGTCGCGAGGCATGGACTGTAGCGAGGGTATTTCGGATTTTTAAAGCCTATTTTGTCTCCTATTTGGTTTTGGAATTGGTTATTTCATTTGCGTATTTTCCCTAAACTATAAATAGTCATTAAACACCATTTTTAGAGGAGTTTTTGCGACTGGAGGCAAGAACATCACGTGGACAACTTTTGGTGGAGAAAATCATAGAGTTCTTCATCCCTTTATCTTTTCTTTGTAGTTTGTTTATGCAAAATAGTTGGAAAATTATTATTAAGAACATGAGTGGCTAAGCACTCTGGTTCTAGGGTTGTCGTTGACATGATTATTAACATTTATTAATTACATCTTCCTTAATTCGTATTATCATCTTGTGGTTGTTTCTTTAATTATAGTTTTAATTGGTGAATTGTTGTAGTTACCAATTCACCCTACTATCTATACTATGCTTGGGAAAGTCGTGTTTAGATTAGAGTAGAATTAGAGAAAGCTTGTTTCTGAACCCGTGGATCGGGGAATGATTTCGCGGTTAGGATAGGAATATACCTAATAGTCTTGCTTAATTAAATATCATATTATATTCGTTCATGCTAGACTCGATACCATAGGAATATAGGATTGATATATTGTGGGTAGACGAGTAGTATTGTGGGAACATGCTAGTCATATAAACGATCCGGTTAATTAGCAACCATAGATAATCTGGGTTAACGAGTGTGATTATTGAACTTAATAGGATTGATAAACCAACCACAAACCTGGAATTTTCATCTCCTCTGAAGTAAAATCTCGTCGTACGCATTTGGATTCTTGATAATTTAGTTGTTATTTGTTTAATTTCCACAATAGTAGATTAATACAAAAATATCACTCTTAAATATATTGGAAAATTATTTGATTTTAGTTTTCTTAGTTAACGATCAATCTAAGTCTCTGTGGATTCGAGATCCGACTTTCGAGTCGCTTTATTACTTGACGACCACGTTTACTTGTGTGTACTTGGGGAACCAACAAGTTTTTGGCACTGTTGCTAGGGACTTAGTTATTGATTGTTTGTTTAAGCTAAGATTTTATTCGTTATTTGTTTAAGTTTTAATTTTTAGTTTTCCTTGTTTGTGATATCGCAGGCACTTCTCTTGAATGCGGAGGAGTAGAAGCGCAAACAATCTCCTTCCTCTTGATCCTAAAATTGAACGAACACTTCATAGAGTGAGGAGGGAAGTTGAAACTAGAACTAGAATTGAAAGAGAGTTAGACATCACACTTCAACCACAACCAATAGATATGGCAGGTAATGACGAGCGTCCAGTGATAGAAGATGCAAGGCCCAATCTGGCTCTTATTACTCAGGCGATTGTGAAGCCTGATATCACGAGTCACTTTGAACTCAAACAGTACATGATACAACAGATTCAATCCACAGGGCAGTATGTGGGTCTATCTCATGAAGACCCGCAGAGGCACATTCAGAACTTCCTGGAAATTACAAAAACTTATAATTATCCGAACGTTTCCAAGGACTACGTCAGGTTGACACTGTTTCCCTTTTCACTGGTGGGGGAAGCTAAGGAATGGTAACAAAAGGAGCCCGCGAACTCAATCCACAATTGGGATGATCTAGCAAGGAAAGTTTTAATCAAGTTTTTTCCCACTAAGAAGACAAAGTCGATGCGAAGCCAGATTCTTGGGTTTCAACAACGAGATTGCGAGACTATTAGACAAGCTTGGGAAAGATACAATAAGCTACGCAGAGACTTCCCACACCATTGTCAGACTGATGAGGTGTTGGGTCACACTTTAGTTGATGGGTTGGATGAGGCATCAAGATGAATCTTGACTCAGCATGTGGGGGTAGTTGCATGGAAAGACCGTATAGTGAGATCCAGATCCTGCCAAATAATTTCACCGCTAATGATAATAATTGGCAAGGATATGGGGAACCACGAAGAGCACTTAAACAAAAGGCAGCGGGTGTGATCTAGCTTGATGATTTCTCAGCAATGAGGGTAGAAATAGTGAGATTAGAAAATCATATGAATACAATGACAATGCACCACGCACAACAGATGCAACATGTGCAACATATGTCTACTTGCTGCGAGTTATGTGGTGAAGGTCACACAAGTGACATATGCCCCGTAAATCTTGAATCCATCTACTACGTGGGGAAACAAGCTAGAGGGCCGATGAATCAACGCGCTCAATATAGTAACATATACAATCCGAACCGGAGGAATCATCATAACTTCTCTTGGGGTGAAAATCAGAATATCAGGCCTCAAGCGAATTATAATCATTCACATCAACCCCCACAACAAGCAGAGGAGAGTTTAACTGATATGATGAAAAATCTCTTGATAGAAAATCAGAAAGTTATGGCTGAGAATCAACAAGCCAGGGCTGAGAATCAACAATTGCGCATAGAGTTTAGAAATCTAGAGAGGCAGTTTGGGAAAATGGCTTAAAATCAGAATACTAGACCTGCTAAAGCTCTCTCGAGTGATACTAAGCCTAATCCTAAGGCTCAAGTCAATGCGGTTACCTTGAGAAATGGAAGAGAATTAGAAGAAGTTATAGAGAAAAAGAAGTATATAGCTAGACCTGAAGGAGAATTAGTTCCTAAGCCCATGAGGGGAATAAGAAAAAAAAGCCAGAAATTGTGACAAGGCCACCACCTCCGTTTCCACAAAGAACACAAAAGCAAAAAGATGATGCTATGTACAATAAATTCTTAGATATTTTGAGCCAAGTGCGTGTGAATTTGCCTTTGGTGGAACTTTTGCAGGAAGTGCCTAAGTATGCAAGGTATCTTAGAGATATTGTGGCAAACAAGCGAAGACATACAGAGTTTGAAACAACTATACTTACTGAAAAGTGCAGTGTTAGAGTTTAGAGTAAAGTCCCTCCTAAGTTGAAGGATCCCGAGTGTTTCACAATTCCTCTATCTCTTGGAAAATAAGAATTTGGTAGAGCCCTGTGTGATTTAGGGTCTAGTATAAGTTTGATGCCATCCTCGTTGTTCAAGAAACTTGGATTGGGGGTGATTAGACCTACTACAATCACTTTACAGTTGGTTGATAGATCACTAGTTATGACAGAAGGAATTATTGAAAATGTGTTAGTTTGAGTGGGGAAAGTTTATTTTTCCTGCTGATTTTATTGTTCTTGATCACGAGGCAAATGAGGAAGTACCCATTATATTGGGATGACTATTCTTAGCTACTGGTGGAGCGCTTATTGATGTTAGGGAAGAGAAGTTGAAGATGAGAGTTAGCGATGAGGAAATCACTTTTAATATGTACAAGGCGCTTAAGATCCCTAAGCATTATGAGGGCTTGTGCATGATTACTGTGGTAGAACTGAAGAGGATAGAGCAGAGTCATTATGTGAATTGTAGTGATTCGGATGGGACAACTGAGTTGGAGGTGGTGGTGTTGCAAGTTGGGTGTGTAAGGACGATTGAGAAAAGAGCAGATATGAAAAAGGAGAACTCTTGAGAGCGTGTAAAAAGTCTACACTTAATGGGAGAAATAAGAAGAGAAAGCACCCAGCCTGAGAAAAGAGTCTGTGTCGTTCCGCGACATTAAATCAGGCGCTTGTTGGGAGGCAACCCAATTTTACTGCTTTCTTTTATTTTTATTTTTTATCTTATTATTGTTGTAGTGTTTGTTTTTGTTTTGTAGGATCATACGCATAGGAGGCTAAGCCAATTGAAGACTGCAAAAGTGAGTTAGATGGTGAGAACTAAGTGTGGGGTGCCCACAAAGGACCATACCTGGGGTAAGTCTGAGTACCTCATGAGCCGCTATTGCTTCAGCCTTTGGCCTTTCAGGGAGTTTCTTGTCCACCCTCATTATTGTTTGGATTTATTTGTGCATTGGGAACACTACACTCTTTAAGGGTGGGGTGGGATAATTCTCTAGATAATTAGTAGTAGGATGTAGAAAAATGTTAACTTCTTATTTTTGATTTCGTAGTTGTATAGTATTTTAGTAATTGTTAAAAATTGAAAAAAAAAAATAGAAAAGCAAAAAAAACAAGAAGTTGAAAAATTGGACTTTTCCCGATGATGGATCTGCTAGACAATTTTCTTGAGGGATTTAAGTCTAAAAATAAAAGGACAAAGAAAAATTTCTTTGTAGGTAGTGTAGTAATTTTCCCTTGGTTTTTTTTGTGCCGCGGTTCTTTTCCAAGGGTTTTATTTGAACCGGGTGAAGTTAGTTTTATTTTTTAGAGTAGGATCCATTGTGATATGAATTGAATTGGATCAATATCTCTTGACTTTGTTATGCCTTGAGAATAGTGACTACTTTGATTGTGATGCTTAGGCTCAATTTGTGACTCTTGTATAAGTACCTTAAATCGTATGATCTTAACTTTGCTTAACTGCTTTGACTAGAGTATCTTGATGAGTCCAATCCTGAGTGAGTTATGTGCCATGTGTGTGTGAGGTTTGTATGTTATTATGTGCATTGCATTTGATGTCTAGAACTTGTCCCGTGTGTTTGCAAAGGGAAATAGTAGTTTTATTCAGTTTTGGAAGTGATATAGGCGTTTCTTTGTTGAGCAAGATATATATAGTTTACCCGCCTAATTGTTATGTATCGTAGTTAACCCCGTTGAGCCTGTAATCTTATTTTTTTAGCAACCAGATTACAAGCCTTACCCCATTGATAATTCTTGATGTTGGGATTTGGCTCTAAGGCTTATTAAACAAAATAAAAGGGAGGATCTTCAGACTAGCTTAATCTAATGTGCTCAATTGGGTTCTGGTAGCACGGGTAGGTGCACGAGGTGTTGAACAACTATTTCGGCAAACTTCGAAGCAATTCTTAGCACGTTCGAGGACGAACGTATCTTTAAGTGGGGGAGAATGTAACGACCTGACTGGTCGTTTTGAGCTCTAGCACGTCATTCAGTTGTTTGAAGCCTTGGGTAGCTTTACTTCAGGTATTATGACTTGTACGTGTGGTCAGAATTGAATTTTAGGAAGTTTGGAGTTAATTTGGAAAGAAAATTCTCATTTCAGAAGCTTTAAGTTGGAAGAATTGACTAAGGTTGGACTTTTGAGTAAACAACCTTGGAATCGGGATTTGAAAGTTTCAATAGGTTCATATGATGATTTCGGACTTGGTCGTATGTCCGAATCGGGTTTTGGGTGGCCTAGGAGCATTTCAGTGCTCATTATGGAAAGTTAACATTTTGAAAGAATTTCATAAGTTTGGGTTGAAGTGTATTTTAATGTTATCGATGTCCGTTTGGAATTTCGAGCCTAGGAATAGCTCCGTATGGTGATTCTGGTCTTAGGAGCGCATCTGGATGTGGATTTGGAGGTCCGTAGGTCATTTCAGAGCCATTTGGCGAAAGTTGGAAAGTTGAAGGGTTTTGGGAAGTTTGACCGGGAGTGAACTTTTTGATATCGGGGTCGTATTCCTATTCTGAAAGTTGGAATAGGTCCGTAATGTCAGATGTAACTTGTGTGAAAAATTTTAGGTCAATCGGACATGATTTGATAGGTTTCGATATCGAATGTAGAAGTCTGGAGTTGTAAAGTTCATTAAGCTTGAATTGGGGTGCGATTCAGGTTTTTGACGTTGTTTGATGTGATTTGAGGCCTTGAGAAAGTTTGTGTCATGTTTTGGGATAGGTTGGTGTGATTAGATGGGGTCCCAGGTGTGTTTTGGGGTGTTTTCAGATCGAATTTGGATGAAAAGCTGTTGCTGGTTTGTTGGTGCTGGTGTTGTCTTTCGCGAACGGGGAGGAAGGGGCACGTTCGCGAAGAAGGATTCGTGGGATGGTGATTTTTGACCTATGCGAATGCGGTGAGGGGACTACGAATGCGTAGGTGGGCATGGCAGTGCTTTGCGAACGCGGAGGCCCAACCGCGAACGTTAAGAGGGGATGAGGGAGCGGGGCAGGAGGCCGTTTGGCCTACACGAACACAAAGAGTGGAACGCGAACGCGAAGGGGCAGAGTTAGTTGGCCTACGCGAACGCGGAGAAGGAATTCTGGGAAAGGTCTGTTTGGCCTTCGCGATCGCGATGTCTTTTCGGCGATCGCGTAGAAGGGAGGCTTGGGCAGGATATAAGTTTGCAAAAACGGGATTTGCTCATTTCTTCTCATTTCCTCCATGAGAGCCGACCTAGGAGCAATTTTGGAGCTCCATCTTCATCATCTATGTCAAGGTAAGTGATTCCCACCTATTGCAAGTTAAATACTTGGATTATATATAGATTTTAACATGAAAATTCATGAAAAATTAGTGGAAATTTAGGGTTTTGGTAGAAAACCTAAAAAGTGGCGTTTTTGGATTTTGACCACGAATTTGGGCACGGGATTGAGAATAAATTATATATTTGAGTTCGTGATTTTATGGGTAATGTTTATCTTCAAAATTTTCAGAATCCAGGCACGTGGGCCTGAGGGTGATTTATATCGACTTTGCGAGCAGAGTTGGAAATTTGTTGTAAATTGGATTATAATGAGTATGAGAGTATATATTTATGGATTTGCACATTTATTGACTAGTTTTGGAGCGATGGGCATCCGTTTGAGTTGTTGGAAAGGCTTTGGGGCCGGTTATGGAATTTCGGAGCGAGGTAAATCTCTTTTCTAACCTTGTAAGAGGGAATTAACCCCATAGGTGAATCAAATTATTATGTGCTTCTAATTGTGGGCGCTGCATACGCATGAGGTGATGAGAGGCCGTACATAGCTACTAATTATGCTTATGTCTGGGTAGTATAAGACCCAAATCATGTTATATTTGCGTTGTTTGCACCATACTTGTTAATTTAATTGCGTAAATCATATTGGAACTTGATAAAGGAATTGTAAAAGGTAAACTTAATTACTTGAGTTTTGGACGGGTCATTTGGCCGTTAATGAGAATTGGCATTTCTTTGAATAATAACCCCTTAAATCTTGAAATTGTTGTTTTGATATATTTTCTCTTCTTGTGGAGTGGGCCGAACACCTCGGTAGTAGATAAATGCATCTATGGTTCGTGTCGTTTGACCCTCGACAGTGCATAGTTTATATTTTCTATGTTGGATCGGGTCGTACGACCTCGACATAATTCGTGCGTAAAATTTCTTGGAGTCCAATTATAATTGATATTGTTTCTTTGGCTTGAAAGATTTATTTTTTAAATAATGGAAATTTGATTTTGGATTTACTATTAGTGAAAGAGATGTTTATTTGTTTCTTGTTATTGAGCTTTCTGTCGCATTTGTATAACTCATGCTTAACTAAGATTTAGGTGTTTTATTGTTAGCCATAGTAAGTGTCGAATCCGACCTCTCATCACTACTTCTTCGAGGTTAGGCTAGATACTTACTGGGTACGTGTTGATTTATGTACTCATGCTACACTTGCTGCACATTTTGTGCAGGTACATATATGTCTAATGATCTTGTGGGCACAGAGACGCGACTATCGTAAGACTTAGGTGAGCTGTATCCCGTGTTACGAGTCCGCAACACACAGAGCAACTAATATCACTATAGCAAGGAATTTTACACTTTGTAGGACCTAGTAAAATACTCCAAAAAGCACTACAACACTCAAAAGAAATTACTCTCTTTTGATATTCCCACCTCACTACAATATCGCTTGAACTCTATTTTCCCCACAAACAATTTATTTTTACCCTGTATGTGATGCCTCTTTCTTTCTTTCTCTATTTGTTAGTGTGTATTCAACTGAAACAAAAGCTTTCTATTTATAGCAAAGAAGTGACTCACATGATGTCTTCTATGACCTCACACCTTGTGTGAACTATAGTATAAACAGAAGAAAAGTTTGTCGTTCGTTTTTCTATATTCAAAGAAGGCATACAATTTCCTTCAAACATTCACACATACGATATGGGGATGGACCCTACAAATCTCCCTCTCCAGTACCATGCACCTAAATGAGGTACCTCCATTTTCTCATATAGAGCTCATTTCTACAAGTTCTTTGCATAGCTCAAACTTGTATCTTGGTATCATCTTGGTTAGCATATCTGTAGAATTTTCACTCGTGTCTATCTTTTCGACCTGCAAAGATTCGTTCTCCACTTGATCATAAATCCAATGATATATCACATTGATATGCTTTGTTCTTGCATGGTACATGGAGTTCTTGCTCCAGTCTAGTGCACTTTGATTGTCACAATAGAACGTCATGCTCCTTTTGATGCAATTCAAGCTCTTGAAGAAATCGCTTGAGCCACATCATCTCTTTGCTAGCTTCAACAACGAAAATGTACTCTGCTTTAATTGTAGATAGTGCGACACACTTCTGCAATCTTGATTGCCATGATATAGCTCCCCCTGAAAAATGTAAACAAATATCCAGTAGTGGATTTTCTATTATCGATGTTACCTGCCATATCAGCGTCTGTATAGTCCTTCAAGACTAGATCAGATCCTCCAAAACACAAACAGTCTACTACGGTACCTCTTAGGTACCTAAGTATCCACTTAACTGCTTCCTAGTGTTATTTTCCAGGATTTTTGAGAAACCTGCTAACAACACCAACTGCATGAGCTATATCAGGTCTGGTACATACCATTGCATACATCAGGCTTCTGATTGCTGAATAATAAGGAACTATATCCATGCTCTCCTTTTCCTCATTTGTTGTAGGCACATATTTTTGCTCAACTTCAGATGACTAGCAAGATGTATGCTGACTGGCTTAGTGCTGTTCATGTTGAAGCATTCTAGTAAATATTCAATGTACTTCTCCTGAGACAGCCACAACTTTCTGCTTGTTCATTCTCAAACTATCTTCATCCCAAAAATTTGTTGTGCTGCGCACAAGTCCTTCGTATCAAATGACTTGGATAAATCTCCTTTCAATTTTGCAATCAGCTTTTTGTCTTCTCCTACAATTAACATGTCATCCATATACAACAACAAAATAATACAATCACACAACAACAACATACACAGTAAAATCCCACTAGTGAGGTTTGGGGAGAGTAGAGTGTACACAGACCTATCCCTACCCCGAAAAGGGTAGAGAGGCTATTTCCCTGAGACTCTCGGCTCGACAAGAGAGACAATAAAATCAGAAAAGAAACAAATGAAAAGGCATGTAACAACAAAATGTGCTAGAAAGAAAATAACAACAACGAATAAGTGAAAGGACAATAACACAAAACTATTAAAAACAACAATGTGAACACAACATAGACCGCTAACAAACCTAAACAAAACTCTATCAGACTACCCGATATAAAGAGGGAAGAACTCTCGACTACCCCCTAGCCTACCACCCTAATGCTCGACCTCTACATGTTCCTATCAAGAGCCATGTCCTCGAAAATTCTGCCTGATCACCTCACCCCAATACTTCTTAGGCCGCCCTCTGCCTCTTCTCGTACCTGCCAAAGTCAACCACTCACACCTCCTAACCGGTGCATCTAGGCTTCTCCTAATAATACAATCGTTGCCAGAAAATCTTTTGAAGTACAGACATGGATCAGAATAGGTCTTCATGTAAGTTTGACTTTTAATGAATGAGTCAAACTTTTTGTACCACTACCTTGGTGCCTGATTCAACCCATAAGACTCTTATTTGATTTGCATACCATGTGCTTTTTCCAGCTACTTCAAATCCTTCTAGCTACTCCATATAAACCTCCTCTTCTAAATCTCCATAAAAAAAATGTAGTTTTCACGTCCAACAACTCCACTTCAAGATCTCGGCTAGCTGCTAAGCTCGAAATTATTTGAATAAAAGTCATTTTGACAACAGTCAAAATCAATACATTTCTTCCGTTTGAAGCCTTTTACCACCAATCGAGCTTTTTATCTTACGGGCTTGCTATTTTCATATTTCTTGTGTTTAAAGACCCATTTGCATTTGAGTAGTCTTTTACCCTTTGGAAGTTCAACTAGCTCATACGTGCCTTTTTTATGTAGAGATTTCGTCTCTTCTTGCATCGCTTTCATCCACTGGTTCTTTTCTGGATGGAACAACACCTCCTTAAGACTTTCTGGCTCCCCTAATCACTAATTAGGACAACATCTATGGAAGGGTACATGCATGACTCTACCCTTGGACTTTTTGATCTCCTCAGAGGTTGAGGTTGTTCTTCTCCTTGAGTGGGGTACTCCACTTGCTCGACATCATCATCAAGTTACTCCCCTTTCTCAATGACCTCATCAGGTTGCTCCTCTTGCTCGGCAACCTCATCGGTTCTACTTTATGTACTTGTGGGATTATTATAAGTAGAAGGAATGGTAACAAGGTTAGGAATTATATCATATTTTTGCCGACTGATCATCTGCAGCTCCAGCTTCACTTTTTCGAAAGATTACATCTCTACTTCTAATGACCTTCTTCACAGGATCACATAATTTGTACCCCAACTCTTCATCTCCTCATCCGATAAATATGCAGGGAACAAATTTATCATCCAACTTTGTTCTCTACTCCTTTGGTACATGCGCAAAAGCTCTGCAACCGAACACCTTTATATATGAGTAGGACACCTCCTTGTTAGTCCAAACTCACTCTTAGATGTCAAACTCCAACGAAACTGATGGACGCTATTGATCAGGTAACAGGCTGTGAGAACTGCTTCACCCCAGAATGACTTAAGCCATTTAGCCATTCTAAGCATCCTTCTCACCTTCTCAACAATGGTGTGGTTCATTCTCTCAGCTATACCATTGTGTTGTGAGGTTCCAGGAACTGTCTTTTCATGTTTGATCCCATGGCTCTAACAATACTCTTCAAATTCTCTTGAAGTGTACTCACCTCTATTTTCATATCGGAGACACTTTAACTTTCGACCCGTCTTCCTTTCCACTAGAGCATGAAACTTCTAGAAAACTTGAAACACTTGATCTTTGGTTTTTAATATATAAACCAACAATTTTCGTGAAGCATAATCAATAAAAGTAACAAAATATTTGTTACTGCCTATTGATTCTATATCCACTGGACCATAAACATCAGAATGTACCAAGTCAAGTATATTCAGTTTTCTTTCAGACAATATCTGAAATGAGACTCTATGTGTTTTACCAAATAAACATTAGTCACAAAGTTTTACCATTTTACCTTTGGATAAACAGATGAGTAATTTCCTGGCAAGAATCTGCAATCCCTTTTCGATCATATGATCCATTCTTTTGTGTCACAAATCTGTAGAAATCTCATCTTATGTCGCGTTCAATTCACCTCGACATATTTTTGCATTTGTCTTGTATAAGGTGCCACGAGAAACTCCCTTTGCAATCACCAATGATCCCTAATGAGTCTCCACTTTTGATTTGCAAAATAATTCTCGTATCCATTTCGGTCCAAAGCAATTCCCGATATTAAGTTCATCCGTAAATCAGGTACATGCCGCACATCCTTTAGAACCAATGTGCATCTGACATTTGTCTTAATACAAATATCACTGTTCCCCAAAATCTTTGAGTAACTCGTGTTATCCATTCTCACAGTGTCAAAATCACATGCCACATATCTACAAAAAAGATCTCTTACTAGTATGGCATGGTAATATGCTGTTATGATAAGTAGGAATTTTGACTACTTATTAGCACCTTTTAGCTTTTGTTTAGTCCGAAAGTATTGAATTGTGTTCCCGAAACTAATGAAATTGTGCAAATTACAGGAATGCTGGAATTTTGGTCTCCTGAGATGAAATCTGACTCAAAAAGGTATGTTCCGAAGCACAAGGAAATAAAAGGCGCAGAAGCACAAATATGCGGTCCGCAGAAGGAATGCTGCGTCTGCAGAAGAAATTTCGGACCGCAGAATTCCATTTTCCACCACAAACCAAGTAGAAGAATTTAGTAGAACTTTGAGCAATATGCGGACCACACATGAATTGTGCGGCCGCATAACTGGGCTAAGAGTAAAAGATCAGAGAGTATGCAAAAAGACCAAGTTTAGAAGCCTTTATGAATTGCGAACCACACAGGAATTGTGCCGCCGCACAATATTGCCTTGCGGCCACAGTAAAGAAATGTGCGGCCGCAGAACTCCACTTCCTGCCAGCTGAAGAAATCTGTGGACCGCACATGAAATTATGCGACCGCAGAACCTCCCGAGGGGCATTTTTGTTCGAGATTTTTAGCCTTATATAAATAGACGAGTTTCACAAAATTAGGTCAAGTTTTAATATTTGAAGTTGCTGTAGCCGTTTTTCTTTACTACTTTAGGGTGTTTTACATTATTTTGGTGTATTTATATTAGATTTCATCATTTTAATATTCCATTATGAGTTTAATTAGTTTATCTTTTTTATTTTCTTCAGAACCCATTATGAGTAGCTAAACTCTTACTAGGGTTATGACCCAACCCTAGTGTGTAAATCTTATGGGTATCTAATTTAGTAATTGTTTATAATTGGGTGTTGATTATTTAGCTTAGTTCATGCTTCAATTTTAGAATTAATGGTTGCAAACATTGATTTATGCCTATTTGACTTAGTCTCTACCTGAGAAAGATTTACCTAGTCTAGGATAACTTAGCTAACAAGAAATTAAGTCAATTGAGAGATAGATTAACCCAATTAAAGGGTTCAACCTAGAGATAGTAATAACCCGACTTAAGCTCTTATCAACTGTTTTGGTTGATACCCTTTTGGTCTTGAGAAAGCCAAATTGGGCAAAACCACTCTCCGACCGAGAGGTATTGAGTGGGTAGTGTAGAGTTGTGAGCTATAATAAACCCTAATCAACAAAACAAGCATTAACATTTTTACCCCATTAGGCAAACACCTAGGTTATGGTCACAACCCTATGCCTTTTACCCAATTGGCAAAAACCTTAAAAACATTTATATCTAGTATATTTTCTTTATCTTACAATCATTAGATTAAAAATAGAAATAGGAAACCAAAACCTTGTTGTGGAAAGGCAATCTAGATAACCCATATGCTTACTTCAAATAAATACTCCTAACTCCCATCATAACTGTTGATGCCCAATTTTCCTTCATATTTTTCAAATATATTTATATACTTTCAAAATAGTGCATATGCATCATCATTTGATTTACAAGCATGCACAAGTATTTTCTCATAATTTTTCACAATTTTTAAAGACTTTAAATCAATTTATTTCTACATTTTATTATATAAATATCTAATAGTTATCCTCCAAATTATTTTTGTGATGATGTAATCATCTAAAACTTATCGTTTATACCCCTACAAGGTTTTAAATATTTTAGTGCATTTGTTATAATTACATTTGCATTTTTAAGGCTAAAATTGCACATTTTGCAATAATAGCCCATGCATGCTTAATTACATTAATTATGCAAAAAATAACCTTTTATATTTTTATAGTGTTAAATAATTGTTTTTAATCATTTTTATGCACAAATGATATTTTTTTTAGTTATTTATTATTTTTATAAATTATTTATTTATTAAATTAGGTATTTAAAATCTGGCCCCCAATTTTCAATTAAATCTGAACCCAAACACTACCCAAACAAGCCCAATCACCTAAGCCCAATACCCTTGGCTCAATTTCCCTTAATAAACCGACCCAACCCCTGCCTATATCCCAGTGGCTCATGAACGACCCCTCACTTTCCGTATATCCCCTCCTCTCTACCCTAACCCTCATTTCCCAAAAACCGCGGCCTTTATTTCCCTCCCCCGATGAACCCTAATTCCGCCCCCTTACTAAAATCCCCCCAAATCCCGTTCCAAATGGGATTCTTTCCCCATTCACTTACCATTTTGATGTTTTTCCTTTATTTGGTGATTCCTAACAGAATAACTTAAGTACTTGCCTAAACATGGCAAGTACCCCATTTTGATTCTGTCCTAATCAATTTTTACCTCTTGACTCTAGACGACCTTAAGTCCAAACGCGTTATTTTGTACCATATGAGCCCGATTCGCTCTTATCTGCTGATTCCCTAAGGTTAGGCTTTCAGATTATCTTTTGATTCGAACCTAAACTGGTTCAAGCTTTGATTTTTAGCATTATTTCGTCTACATTCACTCTATTATGCATGAATCTGCCTATTCTGTTGATTCCTTTTACTTGCCCTAAATTAGAGTTTCAGATCTTTTTTAATCGAACCAAATCTGGTTCCATACTGTGTTTCTCTTGAATATCCTGTCCATGTTCATTTTTACGCAATGTGTGATTATTTTGTCCTTATTTCTCCACCGATTTTGTGTGATTTACCTAAAACTAGGATTTTGAATTTACCTTTCCTTACTGATTTAAATGCCTGAATTAATTATTTTCCATATTATGCGTTTAGTTTTCCGCACTATTTAAACCCCTCACCACTCCCCTTTGATGAAGGTTTTTTAAGTTTTGAGTTCGAAAATCTTTCACTACTATAACAAAAATTGTGTGCTTCCACTCTTGAATAATCTCATTCTGTGTTCTGATTCCTGGCCGGCTGAAAGCCAAGGCCAGAAATCTCCAAGTTCTTGCTTCTATTTGGTGATATTTACCACACTGTTGGATCCTTTTCTTTCCTGTTTCATCTCAACTGGTGATTTATTAGACCCTCTGCCATTTCATTATGATTATTTGCTCAATGTGCTATTTCAACTAGACTATGTTATCCTAAATGCTATTACTTGTAGTTTGAGACATGTCTGAACCTA
Source organism: Nicotiana knightiana (assembly GCA_005239525.1). Lineage (NCBI taxonomy): Eukaryota > Viridiplantae > Streptophyta > Magnoliopsida > Solanales > Solanaceae > Nicotiana > Nicotiana knightiana. The sequence goes on from ML369366.1 coordinate 23,541, forward strand.
TTTTGAGTTGATTAATGAAATTCTTATTAAACTCTAGGTTACTGATGACTATCTTTTTAAGTTGAGTTTGTTATGAACCTGTTTATAAACATGCTCTCATACCTTTTCCTGTGGACTGGTCAACCATGTATAGATTTGTGCATTAACAGATTTATAATTCTATTTGTTGAACCTGTTATAATGTGGCCTGTTTGATTTTGTTCTTATTATATTATGACACCTCTAGTAACTTCCTCAACCAGTTTTTAACATGTCCTGACCTATTGCTAATTAATGTGATTCCTTCCTATGACACTAGTTCATGTACTTAGTCTAATCTGGACTCCCTGTTATCACTATAAATATGCTTATGAACTTGCCTTATTAGCATGTGATTGAGTTTAATTCCTAAAACTTGACTAAGTTTGCTTAAGTTCAACCATGTCTGCTATTTGTTTGTAAATATGTGTTCTGTCCCTTTAGTGAAATTCTTTGACTCCCTCCTATTCCCTTACTATCTGCCCTTTCTGAATCCATTCTTAACCGGCTGAAAGACAAGGCTATTTAGGTTTTATCCTCTGACCTCCCTAGTATGAGCACTGCTCAGGGTCTATATGAGACCCTTGTGAACTCTGACACGCTAGGATCTGGTCCCTAGTCTTTCCTTGAACTGTTTCTGATCAATCTCATTAGTGTGAGCACTGCCCTGGGTTCTTGAAGCCCTTGGGAACTCTGACACACTAGGGATTTAGGTTCTGTATGCTCAGCCTTGAGATATGGGTGAATCACTCAACAACTGGTTATGTTATATCTATGAACATGGATTTTGGAGCTATTGTGAGTTGAAGGCCTGACATGTCCAGGTGTATTAGGGCCTGCTGTAGGCTCCCTATAGTTATACTTACTTTTTAATTTATCACATTAAATTCTGGTTTGTAATAATTAATTGTAACAACAATTCTGGGGTGTTAGTGAAATTGGGAAGGGGTTCTTATTTTACATTTGCAATAAAGTTGGGTTGAAATCCTGCCTATAGGCACGATATTATGTTGTTGAATGTCGTATGTTAGAAATCCTGCCCATAGGTGCCTTATTATGTATAGTCATTATGTGCTAGAAACTATGTCCATAGGCTTATTGCTTGGTTCAATTATGTTCTGTTATAGGCCACGCTTATAGGAAATGATGTGATCTAATATGTGTGCAAATGCACGCTGACATACTATTCTGTTCAAATTGTAGAAATCCCGCCTATAGGATCTAAAACTGGATCAAATTATAGAAATCATGAGTATAGGATCTAAAACTAGATCAAATTGTAAAATGCACGTTTACAAGCCTGAGTTTGTTTAATTATCATTTCTGCCCATTTACTCATGAGTTTCCAAATACTGTGTTGTTACCCTCACTAGTAAACATGCCTATAGGATTAAAACAAATAATTCGGGATTTGTTTATGTGACTTGCCACTATTTACTATCGCATAAAACACCTAGATACCATGATAGTAGGCTTAATCGTATTATGCTAAAATCAGTAGGCAAAATTATGTAGGTTTTACTAATCGCATTAAGAAACTGAATTTGTACATGACTGTCTGCTTGTTAATTCAATATCACATAGATATCCCGCCTATAGGATCCTGCAATTAATAAAATTTGTCAATATTAACCAATTTGGCGTGCTTTTGATGTCTACATATGGAGGCTAACTTGGGCCCATACTTGTTTCTATTTGAAAGTCCTAATTGTTTTTGTCTGTCGCTTAGTATTTTCCTTTTGAGCAGCCTAAGTTAAGGTCTAGAACCACCCTGAAATAGAGGTCCAAATGCCTCCTGGACCATAGGCATGGGATGGGTAGTGCATGCATAGGGCACGACTTAGAATTAAATAGAGCCCTTTAGATAAACAACTTAAAGATAATAATCATTTAGCAGGAGATGATAGTTTGTGCTCGCTGAATAATATGAGTAACACCCCGTCTTAAGGGAGTTAGGAAATATTATTTATGTTGCACGGGGTGATCTTTTAGGATAAAAGATGTAGGAACCCCCCATTTCTGCTAAGATAATTCTTTATTTGTCCAAATTGTTTCATTTTCTCTTAGACTAATTCACATAATTCAAGTTCGGCCGGGACCCACCGTTGTGGACCTCGAGGAGTGCCTAACACTTTCTCCTCAAGTTAATTTGAGCCCTTACCCGATCTTTGGTGATTTAAACTAGTAAACCCGAGTCATTTGCAAATAGGTGCCCTAACGCACCTTAATCCGTTAGGTGGTGACTCTCTCTTTTAATAACCCTTCCTTTAAAAGAGTTGTCAATGTCGAAACCCGATTTCGCGAGAAAAAGGGGCGCGACAGCATGGAAACTCTGCTGGGGATATTTTTAGGCTCTTACCATAATGAACTTGGTCTATGTGAATTAGTCTCCCTCGATAAGCATGTTTTTATCATTTTTCTTGAATACCCTGCTCCCATTCACCCTCTTTATTGCTACATGCACACCCCCTTCCCTATTTTCCCTTTATATGAATTTACATTCAATTCTTCGCTTAATCTGATTATAATATGCACCCCCTCCGTTATTTCCCGATCATGCTCATTGGCTTCAATCTTTATGTCTTTCCCAATCCCTACCTCTTTTACCACTTTATTATACTTTTTCCATTATACGAACTAACTCCGTTCTTGTTTTTCTTTCTTTTTTTGTCTTTACATTTGTTAAATACAACATTTATCGCTTTCATCTTGCAAAATACTTGCCAACATGTTGTTTTACCTTTACATAAAACATGCTCTACATTATATTCCACTCGTGCGCAATTATTACCATAGCGAAACTTGATGAATGTCCACGCTCTTCCTATATTACCCTTTTAAATTTGGAAAGGCTTATTTGCGGTAAAACTAGTCGATCAACGGTGCAGTGACGGTTTCGTTCCTTTCCCTCTCAAGTTCTCCACTTAAGGGTACCGGTCTAAACTCTTATAGAAAACCTTACTCTGATGTTAATTGTGCAAGCATCATGTCCAAACCTAGCATGAGTCAGAATGTTTTCCACATAATAACTCTGTAAGGCAAGCCTTGTCCGAAGCCCATCGAGATTTCCATAATCTGTCACCCCCCAAAATCGAGGGGCACGACCGGCACCTGACCGAATGAACCCGGTCAAGCGAACCTGATTTGCCTTTCATAACCCATGAATTTCCCCGTTATCTCAATACACATTATTCATGTGAAATAACCATTTATAACTTAAGCATAAACTTTCCACTTGAATTCATTGCTACTTTTTATCATTACCAACACATGATACCAAAGGCTTACAAAATACATACGACATTAACAACGTGGACCACGATTTCTGAACCGTACCAATACTTACCCAAAATACATGTGTATACTATCCACATTGTGTCTACGGGGCCTCTATGAGTACAAAAGATTTATATACTACTTGCCGAGAAAAAGGCCCCGGCTATACCTTACACTACACCATAAACTCAAATAAGGTGACATGAGCCACACGTGGCCCCGGGAGGAAGTGGGGATCACCAGAACAGCTGACGGAAAGGAGATGAGGCACTACTAGCGGTGGGCTGAATTACCTACTGTAGAACCACCTACATTCATATAAGAAAATATAGCGCCCCCGACAAAAGGGACGTTAGTACTGTGGAATAGTACTAGTATGTATGAACAAACTTTATCCCAAGTACAATCAAACATTACACAAGTAAGAAAAAATAATAGAACCAATCAATCAATGCACGTGGAAAAGAACAACCAAATCATCAAGTTTCACAATCTCTCCTTTTACCCTTTCAACATTACCATATTCAAGAGTTTCGCCGATTTTTCATTTCAATAGTGATAACGATCACATTCCATCCTTATTGCCTCGACCACCCTTATTACTTCGGCCACCCTTATTCCCTCGGCCACGACCACCCTTATTACCTCACACCATCAAGTTTCATAGATTTTCATTTCAGTAGTGATAATGATCACATTCCATCCTTATTACCTCGGCCTCCCTTATTCCTCGGCCACCATTATTACCTCGACCACCCTTATTACCTCACATCTCATTACCCTTATTAGTTCGTGTTGCGGCGCGCAACCCGATCCCACCTGACAATCATATTTCGTAACAACAAACACAAACAATCAAATCACAAGAATTCTTCCTTTCAAGGAACACAAGTACATATCAACAATTCGCTATTTGAGCTCAAGGCACAATGACTCTCACCAAGCAGTAATTTATGTACACGGTGTTACCATAATTTTTCAATTTATTTACATCATTTCACAATACTTTTTATTTTCATTTCTTTCCACGCACGACCTTTAGCCATTATATACTTTCCCACACTTGGGCACATCAACAATCTTTCATTCGTTACACATACTTTCTTATCGATACCCTCTAGCATTTACTAGCTTTGCACAAATGAAATAGGCACATCAAAACACTTTTCACAACCTCATATAGCACGGTAGCATGACAGTCAACTAGGACAATCGGAGAATGGAATCTTACGTCTCAACACATTTGAACAATCAATTCACATATTTCCAAACAGGGTACACATGCCGTATATACCCGGGGTCGAAATTCCTTTTTAATTTTACTCACAAATCACCGGACCGACTAGTACCGTCAATCTAGTTCACAAGTAAACATATTCAACTCAGAATTGGGAATCATGCATATTATTTGAACTCTTTTAAGCATCTTATTGAACGCTAGGCCACCCCATTAGATTACCACCCCTTCTTTGTGAATTTTACCCCAACCCACTTCCTCTTACTAGATTATGGAATTAATGAGCATGCATGCAAGGTATCAATTCATATTTTCAAGAATCAGTTCATGAGGTTCCCCTTTTGTTTAAAACTAGAAAACTAATGAAAAGGGTTTGGAGATTCTTACCCGTTAGAATGAGGAAGAAGATGGTTACTCAAAATTTCCAAGCCTAAGTGACTTTGAAAATCAAATTGATAGAGATGAAGCTTTCTCTCTCAAGAACCCTCTCTCCCCTCTCTCTAGTTTTGCTCAGAAAATGGTTAAAAATGAAGGGTATGGGTGTTTTAAAGAGCTGGGGTCGGGTTCTAAAATTAGAAAAATATAAGCCCGACACAATTATGCGGTCAGGAATGTGATCGCATTCCTGACATGCGATCCGCAGAGTCGACTACATAATGGCCCTCAAGATGGGCCAAAATTCAAAACACACTGCCTAGGTATGTGACCATTGTGCGGTCTGCATACACTTTATGCGATCTCATAACTTCCCTCCCAAAATCAAAGGCAACAATGCAACAGATATACGGTCCGCAGAACTGAAATGCGATCGCATATTAGACTGCATAGTTGACCTCAAATGGGGCATTGATCTGCCCGTGTATGTGACCATTATGCGGTACACATACACGTTATGCAATCGCATAGTGCGTCGCATAACACCTACTTTCTGGAAAATTGTATTATTTAATTCTCGGGGTACTTTTTACTCAATTGAGGTCCATTTTAAAAATTTCCACAATAAAAACAACTCGGAGACTCATTCGGGTATTATTTTTAAACAAGAAAATTTTACGGGTCTTTACATCCTCCTCGCCTTAAAAATCATTCGTCCTCGAATGAGGGTTTTGGAAATCATTTAGTTTTGAAAGCATGGTATGCAACTTCCGAATTTTCACTAACTCCAATATTTCAGAAAATTTTTGCCAGAGTTTCCTTTGTAATTAGAGCTATCTACCTGTTAGAGAGCCCCCGAAACGCATTTCCAAGCACCATTACACAGTTTTAATCACCCAATAACTCACACACAACGTTGTTACCTCAACAATTTGCAAATATTCAATCATTTCTCAACTACACATAGTTATTTCTTCTTATACCACAAATTTGCGCATGGTTCACATTTTTGCACATAACTTGGTCGTTTTAATGAGTCCCATACAACCCAATCACCTCAATATACTCTGTTCATTTCAATTAATCATTACTAACCTACACTACTATTAATCACTTGCCTAACACATACGTTCCACAAAACTTTCATTTACCTCAAGGGTTGAATACTACCCAAATAGAACAGCGGGTTCAGTTTTAGCACACATTGGGAAATTACAACAATAAGGCAATTAGGGGAAGATGAGGTTCTTTTGCACAAAACCGAACATAAAGTATAATTTGCTTAGAGATGACAGTTCTGACGACACTACTAGACTTATTCATACAAATGGGGATATTTTTCTTTCATCTCATTTCCCGCTTCCCACGTGGCTTCCTCAATGTGCTGACTTCGCCACAATACTTTAACTGAAACAATTTCTTTGTTCCTCAATCTACGGACTTGCCTATCAAGAATAGCAACCGGAACCTCTTAATATGATAGTTCTTCATTAACCTCAATGGTCTCAACTGGCACGATGACTGATGGATCTCCAACCACTTTCTTCAACATAGACACGTGGAACACCGGGTGCACTAAGGACAATTCCGGGGGTAATTCCAACCTATAAGCCACTTGTCCTATCCTTTGAGAAATCCGATATGGCCCGACATACCTTGGGCTCAATTTCACTTTTTTCCCAAACCGCATCACTCCCTTCATGGGAGATACCTTCAAGAATACCCAATCATCCACTTGGAATTCCAATTCTCTTCGACGAACGTCCGCATAGGATTTTTGACGGCTCTGAGCGGTTTTCATCCTCTCCCGAATGACTCTGACTTTTTCCAATGCCTGGTGCACAAGATCTGGCCCTAACAATTCTGCTTCACCAACCTCAAACCACCCAATCGGAGATCTACACCTCCTTCCGTATAATGCCTCAAATGGGGCCATCTGAATACTAGCATGAAAGCTGTTATTGTAAGCAAATTCGATAAGCGGTAAATGATAATCCCAACTACCCTTGAATTCCAACACACAAGCCCATAACATATCTTCAAGCGTTTGAATAGTCCGCTCTGCCTGGACATCAGTCTGCGGATGGAAAGCTGTGTTGAGATTTACCTGAGTACCCAAACCTTGCTGAACTTTCTTCCAAAAATTAGCCGTGAATTGGGCTCCTCGGTCTGAGATAATAGAAACTGGAGTACCATGAAGCCTGACTATTTCCTTGGTATACAACTGAGCGTACTGTTCTGCAGTATCGGTGGACTTGACCGGCAAGAAGTGAGCTGATTTTGTGAGTCGATCCACTATCACCCAAATCGAGTCGAACTTATGCCGAGTGCGAGGTAACCCTACCACTAAATCCATGTCGATAATTTCCCATTTCCACATTGGAATTTCCATAAGCTGAGTTAGCCCACCAGGCCTCTGATGCTCGGCCTTCACCTGCTGACAATTCGGACATTTAGATACAAAGTCTGCCACACCTCTTTTCATAGGCTCCACCAATAAACTTTCCGGAGATCTTGATACATTTTTGTAGAACCTGGGTGCACGGAATACCTGGAATTGTGACCTTCCGCCATCACCCTCTCCCGAAGATTATCCACATCAGGAACACATAACCTTCCCTGGAAACACAAAACACCATCATCGCTCCTGAGTGAAAATGCCAAAATCTTGCTATTCAAAACTGCCTCCTTCAACTGCGCCAATGCTGGATCAATAAACTGCTTCTCCTTGACTTCCGCTACAAGTGATGATTCTGACCCATTATGCACCATGACTTTCCCCTCATCTGAGGTCGAGATACAGACCTCCAGACTAGAAATTGACAAACCTCCCGAGCTAACGGCCTCTGATCTTCCTCCAAATGAGCCAGACTACCCATAGACTTCCGACTAAGAGCGTCGGCCACTACATTTGCTTTCCTTGGATGGTACAAAATGTTCATATCATAATCCTTAAGCAATTCTAACCATCGCCGCTGTCTTAAATTCAACTCCTTCTGCTTGAACAAATATTGGAGACTCTTGTGGTATGAGAACACATCCACATGGACCCCATACAAATAATGCCGCCAAATTTTTAATGCAAACACAACTGCCGCGAGTTCTAAATCATGCGTCGGATAATTCTTCTCGTGATTCTTGAGTTGCCTAGAAGAATAGGCTATAACCTTCCCGTGTTGCATCAACACACATCCCAAAACAACCCTTGAAGCATCACAACAAACCACAAATCCCTCCATGCCTTCTGGCAAAGTTAACACCGGTGCTGAAGTCAATCTTGATTTCAATTCCTGAAAGCTCTTCTCACAAGAGTCGGACCATTGGAACTTATTTGCCTTCTGCGTCAATTTAGTCAATGGGGAGGCTAGGGTAGAGAACCCCTCCACAAACCTCCGATAATACTCAGCTAGACCCAAGAAACTGCAAATCTCTGTTGGGGTCGTTGGTCTAGGCCAATCCTTCACCGCCGTGATCTTCTGGGGATAAACCTTAATCCCTTCTCTGGAAACAACATGACCCAAAAATGTGACTGACTCCAGCTAAAATTCACACTTCGAAAACTTGGCATACAATTGGTGCTGATGAAGAGTCTGCAGAACTGCCCTGAGGTGATTAGCATGATCCTCCCGACTCCGCGAGTAGACAAGGATGTCATCAATAATAAAAATCACGAAGGAGTCAAGAAACGGTTTGAAGACCCGATTCATAAGATCCATGAAAGCCACTGGAGCATTGGTCAGTCCAAAGAACATTAGCAAAAATTCAAAATGACCATAACGAGTTCTAAAGGAGGTCTTAGGAATATCCTGCTCTCTGATCTTCAACTGGTGATACCCCGACAGTAAATCAATTTTGGAGAAGAACCTCACACCCTGCAATTGGTCGAACAAATCATCTATCCGAGGCAATGGATACTTGTTTTTGATAGTGACTTTGTTGAGCTGCCGATAATCAATACACATCCGAAGCGACCATTCTTCTTCCTGACGAAAAGAACCGGAGCACCCCACAGCGACACACTCGGCCGAATCAACCCCTTCTCTAATAAGTCTTTCAACTGCTCCTTTAACTCCCTAAAATCTGTTGGCGCCATTCTGTATGGTGGAATAGATATTGGCTGCGTATCTTGAAATACATCAATCCCGAAATCGATCTCTCTATCTGGCGGAATCCCTGGAAGCTCGTCCGAAAATACTTCAAGAAACTCATTCACGACTGGAACGGACTCAGGGGCAGACACTTCTGAAGTGGTATCCGCAACCCGGACCAAATGATAAACACACCCCTTCTTAATCATCTTCAAGGCCTTAAGGTAGGAAATAAAACTACCCTTTGGCACCACACCATTCCCTTTCCACTCAATAATTGACTCATTAGGAAACTCTAGTCTCATAGTTCTGGTTCGGCAGTCGAGTTTAGCAAAGCACGAGTAAAGCCAATCCATCCCCATGATAACATCGAAATCTACAATCCCAAGTTCGATAAGATAGGCCATGGTATCTCGACCACACACCATGACAACACAATTCCTATAGACTCGTGTGGCTGTAATGGAATCACCAACCGGAGTCAACACAGAGAACGATTCATGAAGCTGTTCGGGTTCTATCCCAAAACTTGAAGCAATAAATGGGGTAACATAGGACAAGGAGGACCCCGGATCAATAAGAGCATAACAATCAAGGGATTGAATATCCAGAATACCAGTAACAACATCTGGAGAAGCCTCCGCACTCTGGCGACCACTCAAAGCATAGAACCGGCTGGGTCCACCTCTACCACGAGCTCCACCTATAACTGCACCACGCCCTGCTGGAGTTGGAGGATGTACTAGAGATGCGACGACTGAAGAACCGGAAGGTTGAGCAAAACCACTACCCATGCCCTGACTGGGCGCACGACAATCCCGCCGAATATGACCTCTCACCCCACACCCATAGCATATCGGGATATCCAGGTTACAAGGCTCGTTATGGAACCTCCCACACTTAGGTCATGGAGCCCTCCTCTGCTGCTGGAACCTCCCTCTTGGATGACCAGACTGATGGGGTCTCCTATTGTTTGATCCTGGTCCCCAGCGACTGCTCTACTGATAACGGTGCATTGATGGCGATGCACTGGATGAGGACTGAGCATAAGACTGGGATAGCCCTAATGGTCCTCTCCCCTGAACTGGTCTCCCTCCTCCAACTGAACTCCCCGAGTGGCCCACTGACCGGGCCCTGCTAATACTCTCCCTCTTCGACCTTATATTCAATTTCCTAGACTCCGTGGCCTGGGCGAATCCCACTATCTTACAATAATTCATGTCTGAGTGCAAGGCAGCTTCATTCACAACCAAAGGACTGAGGCCCTGAACAAACCGTCGAACTCTGGCACCCATAGTCGATACCAACTGAGGAGCGTACTTGGACAACCTCACGAACTCCATGTGGTACTCCCACACACTCATATTACCCTGCTTGATAACCTCAAACTCCGTAGCAACGGGCTACCATAGCCTCGGCAGGCAAGAAGTGATCCATGAAAGCATCAACGAACTCATTCCATCTCACCGGAGGACTTCCCTCCCCACGGGAATTCTCCCACATCTCGAACCATGAATACGCTGCTCCCCTCAGCCTGTAAGATGCTAACTCAACCCCCTCTATCTCTATAGCCTTCATAACCCGAAGCGTCTTTCACATCTCATCTAGAAAATCCTGCGGATCGGCCTCCGGATCAATACCTGAGAACTCTGGAGGGGCCAACCGCAGAAACTGGTTGACTCTGGAACCGGTGGAATCTCCCTGTCCGCTAGAGGATGCAGGGGAAACATGAGATCTTTGGGCCTGAGCTGACACTAACTGAGTCAACATATGAACAACTCCCCTGAGGTCCCCATCAGAAGTACCGGGACCTGGAGCTGAACCGAAGAAGGATCAGGAATACCAGCGGGAGGGGTTGCAGCACCCTCTGGCGCAGCAGTAATAGGAACACTCTGGTGTGGAATAGAAAGGCCAGGTGGACTAAAAGTCGGGGACTCGCTCTCACCTGCACCATCGGGTACAGATTTCACAGCTACACTTGGGGTGGCATCGGCCTCTAGGTCGAGCCGAGCTCTCTTCTTTGGTGCCATTACTGAAAATTTTGGAACAGAGCACGAGTTAGACAAGAATATTTTCACTTTCCACTTCACCGCACGATATAGAATAGCAATTAAAAGGGTGTTTCCTAAATGTCTATGTAGCCCCCTAATTATAGATGTGGTCGACAACACAACGATAAGAAGGTCTCTACTAGAGACGGCTCTGAGACATCCTAGGACACTTTTAAAACCTTAGGCTCTGATACCAAGTTTGTCACACCCCAAATTCTAGGGGCGCAACCGGCACCTGACCGAATGAACCCGGTCAAGCGAACCTGATTTTCCTTTCCTAACCCACGCGTTTCCTCGTGATCTCAATATACATTATTCATGTGAAATAACCATTTATAACTTAAGCATAAACTTTCAACTTGAATTCATTGCTACTTTTTATCATTACCAACACATGATACCAAAGGCTTACAAAATACATACGACATTAACAACGTGGACCACGATTTCTGAACCGTACCAATACTTACCCAAAATACATGTGTATACTACCCACATTGTGTCTACGGAGCCTCTATGAGTACAAAAGATTTATATACTACTTGCCGGCAAAAAGGCCCCCGCTATACCTTACACTACACCATAAACTTAAATAAGGTGACATGAGCCACACGTGGCCCAGGGAGGAAGTGGGGATCACCAGAACAACTGACGGAAAGGAGAGGAGGCACTACTAGCGGTGGGCTGAATTACCTGCTGTAGAACCACCTACATTCATATAAGAAAATGTAGCGCCCCCGATAAAAGGGACGTTAGTACTGTGGAATAGTACTAGTATGTATGAACAAACTTTATCCCAAGTACAATCAAACAATACACAAGTAAGAAACAGTAATAGAACCAATCAATCAATGCACATGGAAAAGAACAACCAAATCATCAAGTTTCACAATCTCTCCTTTTACCCTTTCAACATTACCATGTTCAAGAGTTTCCCCGATTTTTCATTTCGATAGTGATAACGATCACATTCCATCCTTATTGCCTCGACCACCCTTATTACCTCGGCCACCCTTATTCCCTTGGCCACCCTTATTACCTCACACCATCAAGTTTCATAGATTTTCATTTCAGTAGTGATAATGATCACATTCCATCCTTATTACCTCGGCCTCCCTTATTTCCTCAGCCACCCTTATTACCTCTGCCACCCTTATTACCGCACATCTCATTACCCTTATTAGTTCGAGTTGCGGTGCGCAACCCGATCCCACTTGACAATCATATTTCGTAATAGCAAACACAAACAATGAAATCACAAGAATTCTTCCTTTCAAGGAACACAAGTTCATATCAACAATTCGCTATTTGAGCTCAAGGCACAATGGCTCTCACCAAGCAGTAATTTATGTACACGGTGTTACCATAATTTTTCAATTCATTTACATCATTTCAAAATACTTTTTCTTTTCATTTCTTTCCACGCACGGCCTTTAGCCATTATATACTTTCCCACACTTGGGCATATCAACAATCTTTCATTTGTTACACATACTTTCTTATCGATACCCTCTAGCATTTACGAGCTTTGCACAAATGAAATAGGCACATCAAAACACTTTTCACAACCTCATATATCATGGTAGCATGACAGTCAACTAGGACAATCAGAGAATGGAATCTTACGTCTCAACACATTTGAACAATCAATTCACATATTTCCAAACAGAGTACACATCCCGTATACTTCGGACCCAACAAGAGGATTCTACGAAGGTTAAATTAGCCTTACATACCTGGGGTCGAAATTCCTTTTTAACTTTTACTCACAAATCACTGGACCGACTAGTACCGTCAATCTAGTTCACAAGTAAACATATTCAACTCAGAATTGGGAATCATGCATATCATTTGAACTCTTTTAAGCATCTTATTGAACGCTAGGCCACCCCATTAAATTACCACCCCTTCTTTGTGAATTTTACCCCAACCCACTTCCTCTTACTAGATTATGGACATTAATGAGCATGCATGCAAGGTATCAATTCATATTTTCAAGAATCAGTTCATGAGAGTCCCCTTTTGTTTAAAACCAGAAAACTAATGAAAAGGGTTTGGAGATTCTTACCTGTTAGAATGAATAAGAAGATGGTTACCCCAAATTTCCAGGCCTGAGTGTCTTTGAAAATCAAATTGATAGAGATGAAGCTTTATCTCTCAAGAACCCTCTCTCCCCTCTCTCTAGTTTTATTCAGAAAATGGTTAAAAATGAAGGGGAGGGGTGTTTTAAAGAGCTGGGGTCGGGTTTTAAAATTAGAAAATAGAAGCCCGGCACAAGAATGCGGTCAGGAATGTGATCCGCAGAGTCGACCGCATAATGGCTCTCAAGATGGGCCAAAACTCAAAACACACTGCCCGGGTATGCGACCGTTGTGAGGTCTGCATACACGTTATGCGATCGCATAACTTCCTTCCCAAAATCAAAGGCAACAATGCGGTCCGCAGAACTGAAATGTGATCGCATATTGGACCACATAGTTGACCTCAAATGGGGCAGTGATCTACCCGTGTATGCGACCATTATGTGGTCTGCATACACGTTATGCGATCGCATAGTGCGTCGCATAACACCTACTTTCTGGAAAATTTATTCTTTAAGTCTCGGGGTACTTTTTACTCAATTGAGGTTCGTTTTAAAAATTTCCATAATAAAAACAACTCGGGGACTCATTCGGGCATTATTTTTAAACAAGAAAATTTTACGGGTCTTTACATAATCCCAACGGGCATGATCATGATATGTGCATTATTTGAAGAAAACATGCCGATATGCTAATCATTAATGTGTAAGTAGTTAAACCCGGAGGGGAGGAAAAGGCTAACTTTATTTGTTTTGTAGAAATGAGGAACGAAGTCCCCAGGTTCGGCATGGTCTGAAGTATCTCACCCCTGTTACTAGACTGGTGGGAAAATCTCTCGCCAAGCGATAAAAACCATGTGAAAAGAGTTCTCGAAAATCTACCGTCTTTGCTGGACATTCAGCCAAACAATGTACTGATCGAGGCCGCTACTATGTTCTGGAATGAAAAGAGGGATGTTTTCCATTTTGGTAATATAGAGATGACTCCCCTTCTTAAGGAAATAAGAGATTTTACTGGGCTACTCTGGAATAGACCTGCTCTACTGGTACCAGAAAATCATACTTCTAGAGGGTTTCTTAAAATGATGGGTCTTAGAAAGAATGACGAGCTAGTTTGTCTGAAGAAGTCCTACATACCTTTCCACTTTCTTTACGAACGTTATGGAATAACACATCATACCGTATCTATCATGATGAGTTTTCCATCACCTCTTTGGGCTGGACTCATCGATAGGTTTTCATGTTCATCATTTGTTTTCTGGGGATGATAGTATTCCCAATCCAAGGAGAAAAGATCCACACTCGTTTCGCTATGGACACCAAGACCTTAATGGAATGGATTGAGGGACAAACTTACACCATTGTCCCAATGATCGTGGTAGATATATATCGAGCCTTGGACCGCTGCAAGAAGGGATTCAGACATTTCGAGGGTTGTAATTTTTTACTGCAAATATGGTTGTTGGAGCATCTTCAAAGAGGATAGTACCATCAGGAATTTCTGCGGTGACCATGGAATGACCACATAACTTTTCATCATCCAAAAAGAACGAATTTCATCCCGGACAGGTTTGCACAACCGAAAAACAATGTGGATTGGGTGTGCTTCTTCAACAACTTGAGTGATGACAAGGTCCATTGGATGTTCGAGTGGTTCTCTACTGCGAATTCATCATCAGGTCAAGAGATGTTCCTCACTTAGTGCTGATTGTGTGAGGGGTATCTATCCTTATTCTCCTATCTGGGTCATGAGATAGGCTGGGAGAAAACAATTCATACCACGAGTTTCCAAGATGGTTCACTACAAAGCAGACTTTCAGGGTGATTGTTTAACCAAAAAATTAGACCCTTTGACTAAAGCTATTTTTAAGATGAATACAAGTTACTGATAATCAAGGAAATAGAGAAAAATGAATAACATACAATATTGCAAAAATATAGAAAAGCGAAGACAATTATATTCAAGAATCAGATGCCTTTACAAACTGTATTCCCCTCTCTTATATATGAGATTCTTATAACGTACAACTCTTGCTATGGTTGCTCATTAATGACTAATTATGACATTAATGAGGCGTTACAAAGGATAACGGTAATTGGGGTATGATTACATAACGTTCGAGTAATCAATTGTGGGTCTTTAAATCTTCCCGTAGCTTTGTCTAGATTCATTTTGACCGTGCATCTCCCCTATTTTGATCAGGTTGAGTTTCCCGTAGCTGATAAGATCGAGGGTTTACTGATTCATGCCTCTTTGTTTCGTACCTCTTCAAAGAATCACATCCAGCTGTCGCGTTTTCCTGTGTTCACGTGACTGGTTGAGTTGTCAAAAGTTGGCTTACATGTGAAACTCTTTTTTACCAATACAGATAGTCCCCCACTTACCATATATTTAACGATTAATATTTGGTAAGTGGATATTCATTTATGGCGGGAATATTTTGCCTCCGCTTTTCCTCAAATCATTGTATCTTTCTCTGCACCATAGGCGTCGTTTGTCACTTCCATTTAATGCTCATACCACGTGTCCTTTTCGGATTGGTTTCTGCATTTACTCGGCACCTTTTAGGGCTTTTTGCGGTTGTGCTAGTCCCGAAGTGACATCTTCAATTATGACTTTTCATCATTTTTTTTCTTTTTTTTCTCATGTTTGACGGTTTTCCTCAAGTATAAATACCTTTCTTATTTTATTTTCTTCCACGAAACACTTTTCTAACTTTGTCTTTTGTAAAGAACTTTCTTCTTGCCTTTGTAAACATGTCTTTTTCAAACCAACCTCGGGGAGTAATAGATATTGAAAGTTTAACGCCATCTTCTGCTCCAACTAGGAGTCAGAGAGGTGGTAGACTTAGAAGTCTAGGATCCACTCCTTCGAGGGGCTCCTCTTCTTCTCAGATAGTTCCTTCTCCTTCCACTAGATCTCTAGTTTCTCCAAGGTTTAGGGTTTCTCGGTCTTTGTCTAGAGGTAGAGGCGAACACCTTCGTGAACTTGGAGTTGATGAAATTGTCCTTGCTGAGTTTATTTTTCTAGGGATATTCAAGTTCTTGTAGATCAATCCTCTTCTCTTGAAAGTGTTGAAAGATATTCAACCCTTATAACTGAGGGTCAGATTTCCCTTGTTCGTAGGAAGTGTTTTTGGAGGTGTGACTTCCCTGTCTATATTCCGAATAGTAATCAAAGAATAACGTCTTACAAGACGGGATATTATTTTGTTTATACGTACCCTTTCACTCTAGGGTTTAGCCCCCCCACCCAGTCATAATTGAGTTCTGCCATTTTTTCAATATCTGCTTAGGACAAGTTGGTCCGCTTGTGTGGCGAGTTGTCGCATGTCTTAGGAGTTTGGCTTCTTTAGCCTCGGTCCCTTTTACTTTCAACCATCTTATTCATCTCTTCTCTCTTACCTTATTTCATGAAGGGGTTTTTACTCTGACTGCTAGAACCAAAAGAGTGCTGGTAACCCCTGGAGATGATAAGGATAGGGGTTGGTACCTCCGGTATGTTGCTGTACCCACTGTTGGTTTAGTAGGTGAAGAAAATCTTCCTTTCCCTGAGAAGTGGAATCGCGCACGTGAGTATGCTTTATCTCACATTTATTTACTTTTTCTCGTTTTGACTTGAGATGTTTTATTAACACTGTATCTATTTTTTCTTCTCTCAGCAATCATGAATACTGTTGAGAATGTCTCCGGTATTCATGATTGGGTAGAAAAATTGTTATCTGTTTCTCCTTTAGAAGAGAGATCTTGGAAGTACCTCGCTGGGAGGTATGGTTGGCATGTAAAGACCCACGGTAAGTGAAACTCTTGTTCTTGCTTCCTTACTTACTCGTGTCTCTTCTTTCTTTTTCGTTTAACTTTTTTCCTTTTAATAGGGTTCTCCGCTCGTAGGGTGTCTACTTCATCTATCCCGAAGATGTCTTTGGCTCAAGCACAAGAAATTATTTTTGGTTCGTCTTCCTCGAAGAGGAAGATTGGTGAGTCTCGTTCCGCAAAAGAAGAAGAAGAAGAAGGTGCTTTAGTGCACAGGCCACGGAGAAGGCGGGTGGTTTTAGATGATGAGCTTACACCCTTAACCTTGCCTTCCGTGTCTGTGATTGAGCCTTCTGTCCTTGATGATGTTTCATATTCCCCTATTCATGAGGGTGTTGATCTTACTCCTAACGATGCCCCTTTGGCTGCTGTCTTTCCTGCTTCTTTGAGAGAAGTTGTCTCGTCTGTTACTTTGGCTATTTCAGCTTCTGCTTTTTCTTTTCCCGTAACTTCCTGGACTCTTCAACCCTCCATGCCTGCTTCTTTTCCCGTGGCTTCTCCAGCTCCTCAACCCTCCTTGCCTGTTTCTGTTCCATCTCTGCCTGCTTCCATGCCTTCCGTTAGGGAAGTAAGGTCTTCCAGCAGAGAGATGCGGCAGGTGATAATAGAGGTTCTAGCTGAGGGGAATCTTTTCAAGAAAACGGGTGAGCTCGAAGTGTGGCTCAAGCCTTTGATAGGTCCCTCTGAGAAAGAAAATCTATCCATCCACGGTGCTCTTACATGGACCAATGAGGTCGTGCATACTTCTTTGAAGGTATGATGCAAGTTATCCTCTTTCATTTTTGTATATGAAATTTACCATATCTTACTGGTTTATTTCTTGTAGATTAACCTTCTAGGCATGAAGTTTATGAAGAGGATTTCAAACACGGACCAGGAGACAAAAGAGTTGCAGGCCGATGTTGATAAATGAAAAGCACAGTATGATAGCCTAAGGATTGACATGGATGCTTTAGAAGAGGAAAGGAGTACCTTGAAGCGGCAGATGAGACTCATGGCAGCAGAACTGGCAGTAAAGAAGACTTCTTCCAGTCAGGCTGATAAAGACAAGAGTTTTCTAGAGTCTTCGTTTGCTGAGCAGCTGTCCCGTGCCTCAGAGGAGATTAGAGACTTGAAAATCTTGTTGGGGAAGAAGGAGGAATACTCAGGCGAGCTCGTGCAATCACTCACTCGTACTCAAGAAGACCTTCACAAGGCTTTAGAAAAAGCTCAAACTTTAGAGGATTTGATTGTACCGTTAAGGGCCACCCATGAAGCTGCGGAAGCGGAGAAGGATGGATTGAGAGCTGAGTTTCAAGTATGGGCAAAGGATTATGAAGATCTTGAAGAGGTGGCTGCTGACGATGTGTGCAAGGCGTACATGAATTCTCGCCGTGACACATTGATGGAAATGAGTCAAGAGGGTTTTGACCTTAGTGCTGAAATAGATAAAACTAAGGAAGCCATGGGGAAGGCTCAACAAGGTCATAACCTCTCTTCACCTGATGGTGAGATTCTAGCCGCTCATTCCTCTTCATCCTTAGTTGCTCCCGCTCCTTCTGCCAGTGAAGTCAACCCCTCTCTTGAAGAAATTTAGTTGGTTCATCCCCCTTTTTTTTTTCTCTTTGTGTCAATTAGTGATTACCCTCAGTCCCATCGGGGGTAAATTTGGATTTCTTTAAAGTCCCCAAATGACAACTTAGGGTTATCACAATATGTATAAAAAATTCATACGGCTAAGTATAAGTTAATACTTAGTTTTAGCCGTTTTAATATATTAATGTTAGTTTGACTTTTGTTGAGTTTCTGTTTCACTCTTTAAGTCTTTTGCATGCTTCATTTTTTGAGGTTTTAGTTTTACCTCCGAATTTTGCATGTGGAATGTTTTAGACTACTCGTACCTTTTTGTAATAGGCATGGTTCATATTAAATGTCTGCCTTTTTGTAATAGGCATAGTTTATGGAATAGGGCTTTTTATAATTGACATGAAGAAGACGTCTCAACTTCATGATAATGCAATAGAGTGATAGGAATTTTACACATGTTTAAGAATGTTTCCAAGGAAAGTTTTTTGTTTGAACTTCCATGACATTTTACATGTGTTTGGTTATCGTCTAAAACTCATGTTTGCAACTGTTTTTGTTTAACAGATTTGATGTACTCTTGTATTTCGTAACTATTTTTCATATGTAACAATTTTTCGATGTTAATACAAGGAAACAACTGTTTTTTACTAGTAACAATTTTTATAAAGATTGGGGCTTTTACCCGCAACTATTTTGGAAACAGTTTTCTAATAAGTACGAGGGAAATGTTTCTTATTTGTAAATATTTTTATTTGATAACAGTTTCTTGAACAAATACAAGGATTTAGATCTTTCATCCATAACTTTTTTATTTGAGAACAGTTTTTTGAATGAGTACATTGATGATGATCTTTTACCCCTAACTATTTTTGTTACAACAGCTTTGAATAAGTATAAAGATGTACATTTCTTTCTCGTGACTAATATTTTGCCTTTCAACCTGAATATGTTCGAAGGTTTTTGCTTTTTGCATTAGGCTTTGTATTTGGATGGCTCTTTTGATTTCTTTCGATTCTGCTTGTGTCACTTGTCTCGTTGGGTAGATGGGTCTTCAGGCTCGAGCTTTTGACTTTCTGATAGTCTTCTTTGCTTCGTCTTAGCCTTCCATACTGTATAGTCCCCCAAGTGTTTGAGCTTTGAAGAATGAAATCTCGAGCACTTGATTATTCCTTCCTTGTGGTCCTTTTCCTGAAAAGGAAAAATATTCCGGACTCGAAGGTATATAATTTTTTAGATGATGACTGCTTAACCCTTTTTAAAACGTCCATCAAAAGTTTAACCCTAGACGGGGAATTGTGTTATTTCCTCGCGTCTTTGCAGGTCTAATATCATCATCTGGTGATGGGTTAGCTTTATGCCTATCATCTAAAAAAGTTAGTAAAATTTTTAAATGTTCAAAATATAATCGAACCTGTGATACCTGACGGGGGTTATTCTTTTCCTTTAGAAGTAATAGTATTCTTTTCCTTTAGAAGTAATACTTCTTTAGGTGGATGGCGTTCCAGCTTGTTGGTAGAACTCTGTCGTCCATAGCTTCCAACTCATTGGAGCCTTTCCCAGCTATGCCTCGGAGTTTGTAAGATCCTTCCCAGTTTGGATTTAGCTTTCCTACACCTGCCTCTTTCGTTGATTGAAAGACTTTTTTGAGGACGAAGTTCCCAATCTTGAAGTACCTGAGATGAGCTTTACAGTTGTAAAAACGCTCTATGATTTGTTTTTGAGCTGCCATCCATATCAGTGTTGCTTCTCTCCATGGTTCGAGCAGGTCCAGGTTGGTCCTCAATTCTTCGTCGTTTTGTCCCTCCATGGATGTTGAGAACCTTATGCTTGGTTCGCCAATCTCCACAGGTATTAAGGCTTCTGAGCCATAAACAAGTGCGAACGGAGTTTGTCCCGTGGCTATTTTTGAAGTTGTTCTGTATGCCCATAGTACCGCTGGTAACTCATCAGGCCAGTTTCCTTTGGCTTTATCCAGACGCTTCTTTAGATTGTTGATGATGACCTTATTCGTTGACTCAGCTTGACCATTATCCACGGGGTGATACGGCGTTGAAGTGATCCTCTTGATTTTCCAACTTTCGAAGAATTCTGTGATTTGCGAGCCTATGAATTGTGGGCCATTATCGCACACGATTTCCTTTGGTATTCCAAAGCGGCATATTATGTTTCGCCATAAGAAGCTTTTAACTTCCTTTTCTCGCACTTGTTTGAACGCTTCTGCCTCTACCCATTTTGTAAAATAGTCGGTTAGCACGAGCAAAAACCGTACCTGTCCTTTAGCTGTGGGAAGAGGTCCCACTATGTCCATACCCCATTTCATGAAAGGCCATGGGGATATTATTGGATGCAATAATTCCGCTGGTCGATGCATGTTATTGGCAAACCTTTGGCACCTGTCAAATTTGGATACGAAGTTCTTGGCTTCTTCTTCCATCTTAGGCCAATAGTATCTAGCTCTGATTAGGGTTTTCACTAAGGATCTAGCCCCTGAGTGATTTCCACAGTGTCNCCGAATATCTTGCGATAAAGTGAGTTACAAATAAGGCAATACCGTGCAACTTTGCGGTGAAGTGCTTGAGCTACTTTCCTGTCTTCAGGTACGGTGCCATTCTGCAAAAAAAAAAAATAAGAATTTTGTTTCTCCAGTCCCAGGTTAAGTTGTTGAAAGTTACCTCATTCCTGTCCTGGTCGATCATTGAATGAAATAGTTGGACGACAATTGCATTGTCTTTGTTTGTTACTTCCGTGACTGCTGCGAGGTTAGCTAATGCATCTGCTTCTGCATTTTCCTCTCTAGGTATTTGCATTACCTTCCATGTTTTGAATTGTCTCACGAGCTCTCGTGCTTTTTCAAGATACTGTTGCATTCTAGTCTCTCGAGCGATGTAAGTCCCCTGTATCTGATTTACTACTAGTTGGGAGTCGTGGTTGATCACAATTTGCTCGATTGAAAGTTCCCGTTCGAGTTCAAGCCCTGCAATAACAACTTCGTACTCTGCTTCATTGTTAGTTATAGGATAACACTTGATAGCTTGCCGTGTCTTTTCACCCGTGGGTGATATTAAGACTATGCCTAAGCCGACACCTTTTATATTTGAAGAACCATCGGTGAACAAGGTCCATAGGCCTGGATTAGCACCGAATTCTACTTCAGGTATAATGCTATTACTAAAGTCAGCAATAGAATCAGCTAGTATTTGGGACTTAATTGCAGTCCTAGGCTGATAGATTATTTCATGCTCACTTAATTCTATGGCCCACTTGGCTAATCTTCCTGACAATTCCTGTTTATGCAGAATATTTCTTAAAGGATATGA
>ML369366.1:45621-63197 GCA_005239525.1 Nicotiana knightiana
AAAATCAGCTAGTATTTGAGACTTAATTGCAGTCCTAGGCTGATAGATTATTTCATGCTCACTTAATTCTATGGCCCACTTGGCTAACCTTCCTGAAAATTCCTATTTATGCAGAATATTTCTTAAAGGATATGAGGTCACAACGGTGACTGGGTGGCACTGAAAATATGGTCGTAATTTTCTAGATGCCATTATTAAAGCTAAGGCTAACTTTTCCAGATGTGGATATCTAGTCTCAACATCTAGCAAAGTTTTACTTACATAATAGATAGGTGATTGTTTACCTTTTTCTTCTCTTACCAGTACTGCGCTTACAACAATTTCTGAGACAGCCAGGTAAATGTACAATCTCTCCCTTTCTTTTGGCTTTGAAAGCAGTGGTGGTTTCGATAGATAAATCTTCAGATTCTTGAGGACTTGTTGACATTCTTCAGTCCATTCGAACTGATTCTGCTTTTTGAGAATTGAGAAGAATTTAAAACTTTTTTCGTAAGACTTAGAAATAAACTTTCCTAAAGTTGCTACTCTCCCTGTTAGTCTTTGAACTTACTTTTTATTTGTTAAAATATCAGGTATTTCCTCTATAGCTTTAATTTGAGCGGGATTTACCTCTATTCCTCTGTTCGATACAAGGAAACCCAAAAATTTACCTGATTGCACTCCAAAAGCGCATTTCTCTGGATTTAGCTTCATATTATACCTGCGTAAAATGTCAAAACCAGTAGAGAGATGCTGGAAATGGTCTTGTGCTTGTGGTGATTTTACCAACATATCATCAATATAGACTTCCATCGTCTTTCCAAGATGTTCTTGGAACATTTTAGTCACTAACCTTTGATAGGTGGCTCCAGCGTTTTTCAAGCCAAAAGGCATAACTTTATAACAGTAAGTCCCCTTGTTTGTAATGAAGGAAGTTTTTTCCTCATCTGAGGGATTCATTTTAATCTGATTATAACCTGCTGTGGCATCAATCATCTGATCTATATGTGGCAATGGGAATGAATCTTTGGGGCATGCTTTATTTAAGTTAGTATAAGCTACGCATACTCTCCACTTGCCATTCGTTTTAGGTACTACCACGGTGTTTTCTAGCCAGTTAGGGTACGTTACCTCTCGTATTGAACCAATCTTCAAAAGTTTTTGTACCTCTTTGTCGATCACTTGGTTCCTTAATGGTCCTTGCTTTCTTTTCTTCTGCTTAACAGGTACGAAGGATAAATCTTCATTTAGTTTATGAGTCATNGGTAACTTGATTCTCCTCCTTGTAAGTATTTTCTTTCATACCAGTTTCAACAATAATACCTTCCGTGCCTATTTGGGTAGTAATTTCTTCCATGCCTGTTTGGGCGGCGTTACCTGCTTGGGAGATTCCCTTATCTCGTAATTCTTCCACCTCTATTTTCTTGTTGTAGTGTACCACAGAGTTTATATTTCTTCCGGTCTGCTGATCACCTTTGATTTGTTGAATCCCCTATTCAGAGGGGAATTTAATTACCTGATGCAACATGGAGGGTATCGCTTTCATGTCGTGGATCCATGGCCTTCCCACGATCACGTTATAAGCCATGTCAGTATCGATGACTTGGAACCTGGTACTTTTGATCACCCCCTCAGCATAAGTGCTAAGCTCAATTTCTCCTTTTGTTATAACCGTAGAGTTATCAAACCCTGATATGGCTCATGCCCTTGGGATTACTTGATTCCCCAGTAGCATTTCTTCCACGACTCTTAGCAAAATGATGTTGACTGAACTGCCTAGACCAATCAACACTCTCTTTACGTTAGTGTCATGAATAAGTAAAGATATTACCAAAGCATCATTGTGCGGAAGCATTAATCTGCCGATATCTGCATCATCTAAGGTTATATTGTCTTCTTCAATATTTTCACGAGCCCGTTTCCCATGTGTAATTATGAACTTTGTTGTTGTTTTGCAGATCACTCCATTTACTTCTCACCTCCGTGTATCACGTTGACGATTCGTTTTGGAAAAGGAGGCTTTGGGGGCTTCTGTCTGTTCCTCATATATGCCTGTTTACCTTTATCACTAAACAATTCTGTTAAATAGCCCCGTTTCAATAAATTTTCTACTTCACCTTGTAAAAATCTGCAATCCGCAGTTTTGTGCCCATGATCATTGTGGAATTNTATCTATAGTCCGACCTAGTGTTTTTGAACCTGGGGAAAATATTGCATCCCGAGGGTCCTAAGTAAGGATCGTACCTATTTTTACCTGATCTTCTATCTGATTCAGGACGTCTGGATCTGGAATGATATTCATCTCTCAAATGAGCAATGATGTCTTCTTCTATTCTGAGTTTAGTATTGTACCTGTTTATACATCGTTCCATGTTGTAGCAGGGAATTCTCTTAGACTTTCCTTAAGTCGTCTCGTGGCTTCTGAGCTTTTATCGTTTAGGTTGCTTGCAAATGCCATGGTTTCCCAATTATCAGGCACCCTGGGTAACTGCATTCTTTCTCGTTGAAACCTGTCTACAAACTCACGGAGTAGTTCCGTGTCTCCTTGTTTTATTTTGAATATGTCTTCCATTCTCTTCTCAACTTTTTGTGCACCAGAGTGTGCTTTTATAAACGAATCTGCAAGCTCAGCAAAAGAGTCAATAGAATTTTCAGGGAGAAGAGAATACCAGGTTAGGGCCCCTTTGGTAAGTGTTTCCCCAAATTTTTTGACAAGGACTGATTCAATCTCTTGTTTTGTTAAGTCGTTGCCTTTTACCCCAGTAGTGAAAGCAGTCACATGGTCACGTGGGTCAGTTGTTCCATCATATTTGGGAACGTCAGGCATTTTAAACTTCTTGGGTATAGGCAAGGGTGCCGCACTTGGCTTCCAAGGTTGTTGAGAATATCTATCAACATCAATGCCTTTGATGATAGGTGGTACTCCAGGAATTTGTTCGATGCGATCGTTCTGCTCCTTCATCTGTTTCTGCATGGTTAGCAGTAAATTTTGTAATTCTGAGTTATTAGATATACCTGGTCTCGTTTCGAGAGATTCATTAGGGGTATCTCCTCTTCTTGAGTTTGCCAACACAGATTTGAGGATTTTCCATGGTGATGGTGTTATTGGGGGGTGGCGTCGGCGGTGTAGGTAATTCTTCCGGTAATCCTCTCGCAAATTCTTGCAAAGCTTGGCTCACATACTCTGCAATCATTTGCTTTACACGATATTGTTCCACAGTTTGATCATTATCACCATTGTTGTTATTGGATCATTCTGGGGATTGTTCCCTTGAACCACGTGGAGTTCCTGAAGGCGATGGAACTGGGGTTCCACTCCTTTGTTGGTTGTTGTCGTTGGAGTTTGACATAGTTCAGAGGATATCACTTGAAAAGCAAAAAAAGATTATCAGATTCCCGGTAACGGAACCAATTTTTTTAACCAAAGAATTAGACCCTTTGACTAAAGTTATTTTTAAGATGAATACGGGTTACTAATAATCAAGGAAATAGAGAGAAATGAATAACAGACAATATTGCAGAAACATAGAAAAGCGAAGTCAATTATATTCGAGAATCAGATGCCTTTACAAGTTGTATTCCCCTCCCTTATATAGGAGATTCTTATAACGTACAACTCTTGATATGGTTGCTCATTAGTGACTAATTATGACATTAATGAGGCGTTAAAAAGGATAACGGTAATTGGGGTACGGTTACATAACGTTCGAGTAACCAATTGTGGGTCTTTGAATCTATCTGTAGCTTTGTCTAGATTCATTCTGACCGTGCCTCTTCCCTGTTTTGATCAGGTTGAGCTTCCCGTGGTTGATAAGCTCCAGGGTTTACTGAATCGTGCCTCTTTGTTCCGTACCTCTTCAAAGAATCACATCTAGCTGTCGTGTTTTCCTGTGTCCACGTGACTGGCTGAGTTGTCAAAAGCTGGCTTTCGTGTGAAACTCTTTTTAACCAATATAGTGATGTCATTCCATTCAAGTGTGAGGCACAACACATGTGACATCTGAAGATTATTGTGGAGAAGGATACCATCGAACCAGATCGGTACCATGACGGTCATGTGTATTTCTACCTATCATGGTTGGATGATGACATAGAGAGAGAAGTCAAGCCAGGGATCGATTGAGGAAACAAAGTCATAGACGATGCTGCCGAAGCACAAGTAAAATACAAGAGGTTGTGCAAGAGAATCTTTGAGTATGAGGCCATACATTTGGAACAACACAAGGTAGACATGGAATCAATAAATGAATGGAGAGGAATTGCTAAAAACTCAACGAAGAAGTTAGAGTACTTAGAGCAGGGTCTGATGGAACTTGAAGGGAAGATGAGGAAAAGGATCGTGGATTGTCAGAATGCAGAGGGCAATGAAGGAGGACACCTAGCAAGGGCATATCTGCTGCTGGACATGTGTGACCTGGGGAACCTGATCGATGGGGCCAAGAAGGCCAAGCTTGGAGAAGGTCCCTCCGTGACCAAGTAGATTAGAATTGTTGTTTAGTTGCTTTTCTAGAGTCATTTTAGACATTGATTATAATAAGGCGAATGACACTAGTAACTCTTTTGATTATTGTTTAGCGGTTTGATCTATTTATTACATAAATGAAATGAGTCAATTATCGGCATTAAGTTTCTCCAAATCTACGTGTTTCTAGGCCTACCTCGGGCACAATGAGTGTCCCCAAATTAGGACATGAATTTATGATTCCACAATACATGTTTAAATACTGCAAATATCCTTCCAAAATTCCCTACTGACTTGTTTACCTTTTTGCTTTTCTTTTTTTGATTATTCCCATCCCCTAAGGTTGGTTCGTGCATACTGGCATCATCAGCATATCATACCAGATCCAGAGGTCCTCCACCTTTTCCTCCTCCAAGTGATCCTAAAAGTAAGGGAAAAGCTAAGATGGATGACATGAGCGGTATCAGGAAAGAAAACACTGCGCATGGAGAAAATGTTGAACTTCACATGGTCGGAGTACTCCGACACAAAATGATTTGGTCCTAAGATTGGAACAGAAAATACTGGAATTACAAGGGGAACTTGAGCAGGTCCGCAACTTGGGAAATCTCTCCCTCACCTTAAATGTCCCAAATATCAACCAACAGAATGCCCAAAACCTAGAATCTCCTCAAAGCACACCGAACCAACATCCAAAAAATCCTCCCGCACCTTATCAATACGCAACACCTCCCCAAAATCCCAATCCTCCACCAGTACCAACTCCCTCTCAGCACCAACATTATCCAACTCAGTATCCACAAACTGATACCTACCATATCCCTCAAAATACACCGCAACCTACCCCCGATCTGCAGAACTCAACCAATGATCACCACTCCACCCAAATCCTCGGTATCTATCAGAACAACCCTATATATGTAGAAACTCTACCTCACCCCACTCAACAAACCCCATATACACCAGAATTCGCCGAGAAAGACCTGCTTATCAAGAATATAGCAGAGGAACTTAAGAAGCTCACAAGCCGAGTCCAAGGTGTCGAAGGGGGTAAAGGCATTGAGGCTTTGAACTATGAAGATCTGTGTATTCAGCCGGACATAGAATTGCCGGAGGGTTACAAACCTCCCAAGTTCGAGATGTTTGACGGAACAGGTGACCCAAAGGTGCATCTAAGGACATACTGTGACAAGATCGTAGGAGCTGGAAAGGATGAAAATATTCGCATGAAATTATTCATGAGGAGCCTCACTGGAGATGCCCTATCTTGGTACATCAGTCAAAATCCAAAGAAGTGGGTTAGCTGGGTAAGCATGGTATCAGAGTTTCATGGATCAGTTCAGGTTTAATACGGAGAATGCACCAGATGTCTTCTATATCCAGAATCTCAAAAAGATTCCAACAGAGACTTTCGGTGAGTATGCTACTCGGTGGAGATCGGAAGCTGCGAAAGTAAGGCCGACATTGAAAGAAGAACATATGAACAAGTTCTTCGTCCGGGCCCCGGATCCCCAATACTACAAAAGGCTAATGGTTGTCGACAATCACAAATTCTCCGATATCATCAAATTGGTGTAAAGGATTGAAGAAGGAATAAAGAGGAATGATAACTACTTTTGAGGCATTACAGGCTACGAACAAAGCTTTGCAGTCAGGGGTATATCCAAAAAGAAGGAAGTAGGGGCCGTGATGGTGGACCAAGGTCCAAAATCTCCTTTTACATATCAAACACCTCCACCTACATATCTGCCTTCACCTCCTAGATATCCGCAACCCACCACCGCCTACCATGCTTATAACACCCAACCAACATATTACCACTCATCGCCAGCCCGCTAGAACTATCAGAAACCCAGACCAAATTTTGACCGCAGGCCGTCCAGACAATATAACCCTATTGTTGAACCTATAGATCAATTATACGAAAGGTTGAAAGCTGCTGCTTATGTCAATCATATTCCCTTTGTTGCCATGGAAAACTCCTCCCAATGGGTCAATCCAAATAAAATATGTGCCTACCATACGGCATGAAGGGTCATACCATTGATGAATGTCACACTATGAAAGACAAGATCCAGACACTAATTGATACCAAGACCATACAAGCAAAAGAGGCTACACCTAACGTCCGCAACAATCCCCTCCCAGATCACAGGGGTGAGGGGGTGAACGTGATAGAGACTGACGAAGAATGGGAACCGGAAGGGTCAATTGGGCTTATTCGAGAAGGGGATGACCCCAAGAAGCCTGCGGTCACTCTTACTCCTATTGTGGTATAGATAAAGCCACCAGTCGAAGTTGAAATAGCCGCACCAACCCCGTTTGAGGTGGAAGTAACAACACCTGTATCTGCACCTGCTCCGTTTGAAGTAGAAATGACCACACCCTTCACTGTGACGGTAGCACCCGCACCATCCTTTAATTAAAAAATCGTACCTTAGGGCTATTTTGCAGAGGCTAGGAGAAAAGGAAAGGCAAAAATAGAAGAAGCTGGTGCTGCACAAGGGATGACTAGGACTAGTAGAGTTTACATACCTGAGCACTTAGGGGGAATAAGTAAAGAAGCTACTTCCAAGTAGACCATCATTGAAACTGGCCCGAATGATCTTTGGGGAAAGGTGCAAGCAAGGGAATATTCTGTAGTGGACCATCTGAACAAAACCTGCTCATATATCCATTCTATCACTATTACAGAATTCTGAAGCACATAGGAATGCTTTGATGAAGGTATTGAACGAAGCTTACGTGCCCAAAAATATCACCAGCGGGGAAATGGCTAACATGGTAGGACAAGTACTGGAGAGCCATAAAATATAAACTCATTGCCAGCGTTTTGATAGATGGAGGTTCCAGTCTCAAAATCTATCCATTGATGACTCTGAAGAGATTGGGAAAAGGATTGCATGAATACGGGCAGGAACAATGAACGTAAAAGCATTTGACGGATCTCAAAGGGACATGATCGGGGAAACCAATCTTTGATTACAAATGGGGCCGACTTGGTTTGATGTCGAATTCCAAGTACTTGACATATCCGCCTCATACAACTAATTGTTGGGACGACCTTGGATACATGACGCTGAGGTTGTGGCTTCTACTTTACACCAGGCTATAAGTTCGAATAGAATCATCAGGAGGTGATCATTCATGGAGACGGGAGTAATCCCATTTATACCAATCAAACTGTTCCGGTCATGGAAAATAGAAGGAAATTGGGTAGAGAGACTTATCATCACATCGAGCGCATAAATGCAATTGAGAAAGACAAGTGGTGGAGCATAAAAATAGAAAGCATACTAGCATGGGCAGGGTATGAACCTGGTAAAGGGCTCGAGAAGAATCTCCAAGGTATTGCCAAGCCAATACAACTAAAACGTCACGACACGATCTTTGGATAGGGATATCAGTACCCCTAACATGAGTATTAAAATTGGTCGCCACAATGGCGCGGTCCTTATTACCCCCTTGAACAACCAATACCGAATTTGAGCCCATCCTTCCATTAGGCTGATATGATATGGGGATCCGAAGAGGATGAAGTGCTAGCCGGTTTGATGAATTTATTTCTAGAAGAGGAAGACATGGATGGTAGTGTAATAGTTGAGGAGGAGGAGGAAGAAGGCCTCGTCATCCAAACAGTGGAGAAAGGAGTTGTTCTCAGAAACTGGAAAGCCACACCATTAAGGGCCCGACGAGTCCTGGGGTAGCATGGTTGCTAGTGTCATTTATTTTAAAAACAATTCTTCTTGAGCATTTTTGTTTTAAAAACATTTTGCTTTTTTTCTTTCCAGTATTTCGTTTTGGAAAACATTGTTTGAGTCATTAAAAATCGCTTTGTTTGACATTTTAATATTTATCAATGGCTTGATGTTTTATTATTACTATCTTCTATATCTTTCTCTCTACAATATTACTATTTCTTATCTTATCGAACCAACGACTATGACATGTAATGAGACAGTGCAACATAAGGATAGTGACTCGGAAGAGGTAGAAGGAGAAGATGTGATACCTGAGGAAATTGTCAGAGAAGTTGAGAATTTTGAAAATAAGCCTAAGTCCAACCTGGACGATACTGAGATAGTCAACTAGGGAGATTCCGCAACAGTCAAAGAAACTCGCATAAGTATTCACTTATCACCATCAGAGAAGGAAGAGTACACTCATTTCCTGAAAGAGTATGAAGATATTTTCGCATGGTGGTATGACGATATGACCGGATTGAGCACATCCATAGTAGCTCATAAGATACCTACCAATCCAGTGTGTTCACCAGTAAAGCAGAAACTCAGGAAGTTCAAGCCAGACATGAGTCTAAAAATCAAGGAAGAAGTCACCAAGCAAATCAAAGCTAAGGTCCTCAGGGTAGTTGAATATCCAACTTGGTTGGCCAACATTGTGCCGGTTCTGAAGAAAGACGGGAAGTTCAGGGTGTGTGTCGACTATTAGAATTTAAATAGAGCAAGTCCCAAAGATGATTTCCCACTACCAAATATACACAATTGCGCCAGGCATGAACTCCAATCCTTTGTAGATTGTTTCGCGGGTTATTGTAACGACCGATCAGTCGTTCTGAGAGTTTAGCCTTGTTTCCCCTATTTCTTCTTTATTATGTATTGTTCAGCTCCTTTATGTTGTGTTGGAACAGTTGGACCGGGTTCAGAGTGATTTTGGAGAGGAATGAGACACTTAGTCTCTTAAGTTGGTGATTTAGTTGAAAATGTCAACCGGAAGTTGACTTATAGGAAAATGATTTGCGCAGGTCTACGGTCCACTATGTGATCACAGGTATGCAGAACACATAGAGGTCGCATACCTGGACAGTTTGTTGTCCATTTTGAGGACAGCTATGCGGCCTAGAATGCGATCGTATTTCACGAATGCGGGCCGCATAGTTGTCGTATTCTTGCAGCTTGACTTTTGCGGAGGGAGTTATGCGACGCACTATGCGATCGCATAATAGGTATGTGGACCGCATAGTGATCGCATACCTGAGCAGTTTACTTTTCTTTTTTGGCCCATTTGAGGGCCAATTATGCGACAGGAATGCGGACCGCATAACAGGAATGCGATCGCATTCCTGACCGCATTTCTGCTTCGAGGCTGTTAAATTTCTAATTTCATACCCGACCCCCAGTTCATTAAAACACCTCCCTCTTTCATTTTAAGCTCATTTTCTGATAAATTAGAGAGAGGAGAGAGTGGGTTCCAGAGAGAGAGAGAGAGTCTAACTTCATCCAATTTGTTCCTCCAACACTACTCAGACCTGGAATTAATCAAGTAGGACACCATTTTATTCACTACAAGAGGTAAGCTTCCACCCCATCAACCTAAATTTTCAGATTTTTGTTAAAATGAAACATGGTTAGGTGAATTCATGAATATAAGGGTAGGATCCTTGTATGCATGTAACTAGCTAATCATAGTCTAGTAAAAGGAAATGGGTTAGAGTAATCTTTCACTAAAAAAGGACATTTAATCTAAAAGAACACTTAGTGTTTGATAGAATGATTAAGTGAGTTCAAGACATCATCATTGTTTCTAATTCTAAGTTAAATTATGCCACATTGTGAACTAGATTGAAGGTTCTAGAAGGTCCGGTGACTTGTGATAGAAATTAAGGAAAAATCCCAAATCAAGGTATGTATGGCTAACTTTAATCTTTGTAGAGTTACCTTGTTGGTGTCTGAGTACACGGTATGAAATTCTTGCTTGAGAATATGTGAATTGTTTGTCCTGCTATATCGAGTTGTATGAATTCATTCTCTGATTTTCTTAAGTCAATTACCATGCTAATTGAGATTATGAAGGGTGACTCTTTGTGCTTATCCTCCCATGTGTGAAGCTCGTTAAATGTTGAATATATCGGTATGAGAGGATGTGCTGCAAAATGAAAGAAACGATAATGAAATAAAGTGTTGAATGTATCCAAGTGCTAAATGTTGTGTAGTAAATAATGAAATTAAATATGGGTTGATTTTATTGAGTTAAATGATTGTGGAAACACCATATATGAATTGCTGATTGGTAAGGATCACTGTGCTTTGATTTCAGATAGTTATTGGTTGATTTGAACTTATGTTCTTCATGATAAAGACCCTTGCGATATAATTGTTGGTGATTGTTGTTATGAAATGGGAACGTATGGTGGTATTGGATTGCGCGCTGCAACACGAAGTAATAAGGGTGGAGAGGTAATAAGGATGAAATGAAAATGTACAGTGAGATCGGGTTGCGTGCCGCAACACGAAGTAATAAGGGTGGAGAGGTAATAAGGGTGAGATGAGAATGTACGGTGGGATCGGGTTGCGCGCCGCAATTGATGGGAAATTGAAACAAGTAACTATGAAATCTTCATTGTGGTTTTCTGTATATTTGTGTGGTTACCCTAATTGCTTCTAATTGTGTATTCTTTGATTCTACTTGGAATAAACTTGGTTCATACATGCTAGTACTATTCAATGGTACTAACGTCCCTTTTGCCAAGGGTGCTACATCTTTTATATGATGTAGGTGGTTCCACAGAAGGTAGCTCAGACCACCAATAATGGTGTTTCCCCTCCGTACCTTCAGTAGATCCGGTGAGACCCATTTCCTCTTTGGGCCGTGTGTAGTCTACATCATCTTTTTTTGTATATGTTATGTATTTTAAAGTATAGCCGGGGCCTTGTTGCCGAGAAGTATTATGTAAACCCTTAGTACTCTTAGAGGCTCCGTAGACATGTTGTGGGTTGTACATGTATGTATTTTGGGCGGTTAATGTGTTTACTAGTAATCGTGGTCCGAATCGGAATTGTTATATGTTTTGTGATTATCAAATGTGGAAATGATAAAGGATAATATAAATTCAAGTAGTGGATTAATGCTTAAAATCTAAATTGATAATTCATGTGGAATAATGTATATTATAAACACGGGGTGATGCGTTGGGTAGGAAAGGCAATCCAGGTCCGCTTGACCGGGATCATCCGGGTAGGCACCGGTCTCGTCCCTCGATTTTGGGGCGTGACAAATATGGTATCAGAGCCTAAGGTTTTTAAAATTGTCCTAGAATGTCTCGGAGCTGTGTCTAGTAGACCCCTTCTTATCGGTGTGTTGTTGACCATATCTATAATTAGGGGGTTGCATGGACATTTAGAAAAATACCCTTTCATTGTTACTCTGTATCGTGCGATGAAGTGGAAGGTGAAAAAATCTTTATCTAACCCATGCATTGTTCCAATTTTCAGTACATGGCACCCAAGAAGAGAGCCCGACTCGGCCCAGAGGCCAATGCCACCCCAGGAGTGGCCGTGAATTCCTTATTTGATGGTGCGGGTGAGAATGATTCCCCGAACCTGAATCTGCCTGACTCTTCCATCCCAGGCCGGGATATTCCTATTCCTTCTCCAGCGGGGGGGGGGGGGCTACAGTCCCTCCCGCTGATGTTCCTGATTCTTCTTCAGTCCCAGCTTTCGGTCCCGGTATTTCTGATGGGGACCTCAGGGGAGCTATTCAGATGTTGACTCGGCTAGTGGCCTCCCAGGCCCAAAGATCACATGCTGCCCCTGCATCCTCTAGCGAGCAAATGGATTCTTCAGGTTCCAGGGTCAACCAGTTTCTGTGGTTAGCCCCTCCAGAGTTCACAGGCACTGACCCAGAGGCTGATCCTCAGGAGTTCATTGATGATATGTGCAAGACTCTCCGGGTTATGAAGGCTACAGAGACCGAGGGGGTTGAGTTGGATTCCTATCGTCTGAAGGGAGCGGCATATTCGTGGTTTGAAATGTGGGAGAGTTCCCGTGGAGAGGGGAGCCCTCCGGCAAAGTGGGATGAGTTTGTTGATGCCTTTATGGATCATTTCTTGCCTGCATAGACTAATGCAGAACGTGCTGTGGAGTTCGAGGTCCTTAAGAAGGGCAACATGAGTGTGTGGGAATACCACATGGTGTGCGTGAGCCTGTCCAAATATTCCATCCACATGATGCCGACTATAGAGGCCAGAGTTCGACGGTTTGTTCAGGGCCTTGGTCCCTTGGTTGTTAATGAAGCTGCTACCGCTGCTCTGCATTCAGATATGAATTATGGGAAGATCGTGGGATTCGCCCAGGCCATATAGGCTCGGAAGTTGAAGATAAGAATGGAGAGGGAGAGTAGTAGTAGGGCCCGGTCAGCAGGAAACCCTGGGAGCTCAGTTGGAGGAGGGAGATCAGTCCTTGGGAGAGGGTCATCAGGGCCATCCCAGTCCTATGCTCATTCCTCAGCCAGTGCTCCGCCATCAGGGATAGTTATCAGTGGGAGGTCGTTTTGGACCCAATTCAGATAGTAGGAGGTTCCATCAGTCGGGTCATTCAGGTGGGAGGTTCCAGCAGCAGCGGAGGGTCCCATTCCCTAAGTGTGGGAGATTTTATACTAAGCCTTGTTACTTGGATATTCCGGTATGCTATAGATGCCGAGTGATGGGCCATGTTCAGTGAGATTGTTGTGCGCCCAGTCAGGGCACAAGTAGGGGTACTGCTCAGCCCTCCAGTTCACCAGCCGCTACATCCTCAACACACTCTTCAACACCAGTAGGGCACGGAGCAACTAGGGGTAGAGCGCGGGGTCAAGGGGGACCCAGCCGATTTTATGCTTTGAGTGGTCGCCAGAGCGCCGAGGCTTCTCCGAATGTTGTCACAGGTATTCTGACTATTCAGTCTCATGATGTTTATGCTCTTATTGATCCCGGGTCTTCTTTGTCATATGCTACTCCATTTATTGCTTCAAATTTTGGGATAGAACCCGAAAAGCTTCACGAGCCGTTCTCTGTGTCGACTCCGGTTGGTGATTTCATTACGGCCGTGCGAGTCTATAGAAATTATGTTTTCACGGTGCGTGGTCGGGATACCACGGCCGATCTTATTGAGTTAGAAATGGTGGATTTTGATGTAATTATGGGGATGGATTGTCTCTATTCGTGCTTTGCTAAACTCGACTGCCGAACCAGGATTATGAGGCTTGAGTTTCCTACTGAATCAGTTATCGAGTGGGAGGGAAATAATGTTGTGCCAAGAGGTAGACTCATCTCCTACCTTAAGGCCTAAAAATGATCAGGAAAGGGTGCATCTATCATTTGGTTCGGGTTGCGGACACCACTTCAGAGGTGCCTGCTCCCGAATCTGTGCTTGTTGTGAATGAATTTCTTGAAGTATTTCCGGATGAGCTTCCTGGGATTCCACCAGATAGAGAGATCGATTTTGGGATTGATGTATTACCAGATACGCAGCCAATATCTATTCCACCTTACCGAATGGCGAAAGCAGAATTGAGAGAGTTAAAAGAGAAATTGAAATATCTATTAGAAAAGGGTTTCATACCGCCAGCGCCATGGGGCACACTGGTTCTTTTTGTCAAAAAGAAAGATGGATCGCTTCGGATGTGTATTGATTATCGGCAGCTCAACAAGGTCACCATAAAAAACAAATACCCATTGCCCCGGATAGATGATTTGCTCGATCAGTTGCAAGGTGCTAGGTTCTTCTAAAAGATTGATTTGCGGTCCGGGTATCACCAGTTAAAAATTAGGGAGCAGGATATTCCTAAGACTGCCTTCTGAACTCGATATGGGCACTTCGAATTTCTGGTAATGTCTTTTGCGCTAACCAACGCCCCAACAACTTTTATGGATCTTATGAATCCGGTTTTCAAACTGTTTCTTGATTCTTTTGTGATTGTCTTCATTGACGACATCCTCGTTTATTCGCAAAGTCAGGAAGATCATGCTACTCACCTCTGGTCAGTTCTGTAGACTCTTCATCAACACCAGTTGTATGTGAAGTTTTCAAAATGTGAATTTTGGCTAGAATCAGTCGCCTTTTTGGGTCATGTTGTTTCCACTGAAGGGATTCAGGTTCATCCCCAAAAGATTGCAGTGGTAAAAGATTGTCCTAGGCTAACGACCCCGTCAGAGATTTGCAGTTTCTTGGGTTTGGCTGGGTATTATCGGAGGTTCGTGGAGGGATTCTCTACTCTCGCCTCCCCATTGACTAAGCTGACACATAAGGAGGTTAAGTTCCAGTGGTCCGATGCTTGTGAAAAGAGTTTTCAGGAATTGAAATTGAGATTGACTACGACGCCAGTTTTGACCTTGCCAGAAGGTTTAGAAGGGTTTGTGGTGTATTATGATGCTTCAAGGGTTGGTTTGGGGTGTGTATTGATGCAATGTGGTAAGGTAATGGCATATCTTTCTAGGCAGCTCAAGAATCATGAAAAAAATTACCCGACGCATGATTTGGAGCTCGCGACGGTTGTGTTTGCATTGAAAATGTGGCGGCATTATCTTTATGGGGTCCATGTGTACGTGTTCATAGACCACAAGAGTCTTCAATACTTATTCAAGCAGAAGGAGTTAAACTTAAGGCAGCGGAGGTGGTTAGAGTTGCTCAAGGATTATGATATCAATATTTGTACCATCCGGGAAAGGTGAATGTGATAGCTGACGCTCTTAGTCAGAAATCCATGGGTAGCTTGGCTCATTTGGAAGCAGGTCAGAGGCCTTTGGCTCGAGAGGTTTATAAGTTGGCTAGTCTAGGGGTCTGTCTTTCGACCTCAGACGAAGGGGATGTCGTGATGTGTAATGGAGCAGAATCTTCACTTGTAACGGAAATCAAGGAAAAGCAATTCAGAGATCCATCATTGATACAGTTAAGAGAGGCAAATCTGAAACATAAGACTACAACATTTTCACACGGCAATGATGACGGTATTTTGCGGTGCCAAGGGAGGCTGTATGTTCCGGACGTGGATGATCTTCGGGAAAGGGTAATGGCAGAGGCTCACAATTCCAGGTATTCAGTACACCCAGGTTCTACGAAGATGTATCATGATCTCAAAGAGATTTATTGGTGGAAGGGTATGAAGAGGGGTGTGGCGGACTTTGTGGCTAGGTGTCCGAATTATCAGCAAGTGAAGGCCGAGCATCAGAGGCCGGGTGGGTTGGCACAACTTTTGGAAATACCAATGTGGAAATGGGAGATGATTAATATGGACTTTGTGGTGGGGTTACATCACACTCCATGTAGGTTCGACTCTGTTTGGGTAATAGTGGATCGGCTCACGAAATCAGCTCACTTCTTGCCACTCAAGTCCACTGATACTGCGATACAGTACGCTTAGTTGTATATCAAGAAAATAGTCAGACTCCATGGCACTCCGACATCTATTATCTCGGATCGAGGGGCCCAGTTCATAGCTAACTTTTGGAAGAAATTTCAGCAAGGTTTGGGTACGCAGGTAAATCTCGGCACAGCATTCCATCCACAGACTGATGGGCAGGCAGAGCGGACCATTCAGACACTTGAAGATATGTTACAGGCTTGTGTATTAGATTTCAAGGTTAGCTGGGATGATCACTTGCAACTTATAGAACTTGCTTATAATAACAGTTTACATGCTAGTGTTCAGACGGCCCCATTTGAGGCGTTGTATGGAAGGAGGTGTAGGTCTCCGATTGGATGGTTCGAGGTTGGAGAGGCGGAACTGCTAGGATCGGATCTTGTGCACCAAGCTATGGAAAAAGTTAAAGTCATTCAGGAGAGGATGAAAACTGCTCAGAGTCGTCAGAAATCCTATGCGGACGTTCGTCATAGAGATTTGGAGTTTCAAGTAGATGATTGGGTATTCTTAAAGGTGTCTCCCATAAAGGGAGTAATGCGGTTTGGGAAGAAAGGAAAATTGAGCCCTAAGTATGACGGGCCGTATCGGATTGCTCACAGGATAGGACAGGTGGTTATAGGCTGGAATTGCCCCCTGAAATGTCATTAGTGCACCACGTGTTCCATGTGTCTATGTTGAAGAAAGTGGTTGGAGATCCATCAGCTATCTTGCCAGTTGAGACTATTGAGGTTAATGAAGAATTCGTATGAAGAGGTTCCGGTTGCTATTCCTGATAGGCAAGTCCGTAGATTGAGGAACAAGTAAATTGCTTCAGTTAAAGTGTTGTGGCAAAGTCAACAAGTTGAGGGAACCACGTGGGAAGCGGAAAATGAAATGAGAGAAAAATATCCCCATTTGTTTGAATAAGTCTAGTAGTGATCGTGCGAATTGTCATCTCTAAGAAATTATATGTTACGTTCAGTTTTGTGCAAAAGCACCCCATTTTCCCCTAATTCCTCTACTATTGTAACTTCTCAAGTTGTGCCATAATTGTGTATGTTATGACTATTTGAGTAATGTGCAACCCCTTGGAGTAAATGAAATTATGTGAAACTCATGTGATGGTTAAATGATTAATTAAAGTGTAGATTGGTAATGATTAATTGAAGTGTAGATTGGTAAGCATTAATTGAAGTGTATATGGCATGTTGAAGTAATTGAATTATATGGGACTTGTCAAGGTGACCAAATTATGTGCAAGGCCATGAAATAACTAGTTATGTGTGGATTTGGTTAGGAACATGTGTTTCGGGGGCTCTCTGACAGGTAGATAGGCCTAACTACAGAGGAAACTCTGGCGAAAATTTCAGAAAATAGCGGAGTTAGTAAAAATTAGGGGTTGGCATATTGTGTTTTCAAAACCAAATGATTTTCCGATCCTCATTCGAGGACAAACGATTTTAAGTGGGGGAGAATGTAAAGACCCATAAAATTTCATGGCTAAAAATATGCCCAAATAGGTCCCCGTGTTGTTATAACTGTAGAAATTCTTAAAACGGACACTTTTTGAGTAAAAAGTACCCCAGGACTTAAAAGATAAAATTTTCCAGATTTGCGCAGGTCTGCGGTCTACTATGCGATTGCAGATCAGGTATGCAGACCGCATAGTGGTCGCATACCTGGACAATTTGTTGTCCATTTTGAGGAAAGCTATGCGGCCTAGAATGCAATCGCATTTCACAAATGTGGGCCGCATAGTTGTCGCATTCTTGCACCTTGACTTTTGCGGAGGGAGTTATGCGATGCACTATGCGATCGCATAACAGGTACGCGGACCGCATAATAGTCGCATACCTGGGCAGTCTACTTTTCTTTTTCGGCCCATTTGAGGGCCAATTATGCGACAGGAATGCGGACCGCATAGTAGGAATGCGATCGGATTCCTGACCGCATTTCTACTTCGGGACTGTTAAATTTCTAATTTCATACCCGACCCCAGTTCATTAAAACACCTCCCCCTTTC
>ML369366.1:63470-86336 GCA_005239525.1 Nicotiana knightiana
GCCGATAGTGGTGTTTCCCCTTCTTACGTTCAGCAGATCCGGTGAGCCCCATTTCCTCTCGGGGCCGTGTGTAGTCTACATCATCTTTTTTTGTATCTGTTTTGTATTTTAAGGTATAGCTGGGGCCTTGTTGCCGGCAAGTATTGTGTAAACCCTTAGTAATCTTAGAGACTCCATAGACATGATGTGGGTTATACATGTATGTATTTTGGGCGGTAAATGTGTTTACTAGTAATCGTGGTCCGAATCGAAATTGTTATATGTTGTGATTATCAAATGTGGAAATTATAAAGGATAATATGAACTCAAGTAGTGGATTAATGCTTAAACTCTAAATTTCTAATTCATGTGGAATAATGTATATTATAAACACGGGGTGATGCGTTGGA
Source organism: Nicotiana knightiana (assembly GCA_005239525.1). Classification (NCBI taxonomy): domain Eukaryota; kingdom Viridiplantae; phylum Streptophyta; class Magnoliopsida; order Solanales; family Solanaceae; genus Nicotiana; species Nicotiana knightiana. Next base: position 63,860 of record ML369366.1, read on the forward strand.
TAGGAAAGGCAATCCAGGTCTGCTTGACCGGGATCATCCGGTTAGGCGCCGGTCTCGTCCCTCGGTTTTGGGGCGTGACACGGAGTAGATTAGGCTTGAATTGGCGAAATTAGATTTTTGACAATTTCCGGTCGGCACTGGAAAATTAGCTATCAGGGTCGGAATGGAATTCCGGAAGTTGGGATAGGTTAGTACTATCATTTGGGATGTGTTTGCAAAATTTTAGGTTATTTGGACGTGGTTTGAGTGGTTTCGGCATTGTTGGCGAATTTTGGAAGTTTAGAAATCCTTAGGCTTGAATTATGGATCTATTTTGTGTTTTGATGTTGTTTTGGGTGTTCCGAGGGTTCGACTAAGTTTGGGTGATCATTTATGACTTGTGGGTGCTATTGGTTGAGGTCCGAGGGCCTCTGGATGAGTTCGGATGGTTGACGGATGAGTTTTTGGCATTAGAGTATGCTCGTGTGTTTCTGTTCTGTGATTTCTGCAGATGCGGATGGGTGGCCGCAGGTGCGGTCACCGCAGGTGCGGATTAGTCATCGCAGGTGCGGTGTTTGGGCTAGTTGAGGTGCATCGCAGATGGGGAGATGTTACTGTACCTGCGAGCCCACAGGTGCGACTGTTTGGACGTAGGTGCGAAAAAAAGGAAATTAATGGGCACCGCAGATGCGCACCTGGGACCGCAGGTGCGAGTCTGCATGTACGATAAATAGGCTACAGATGCGGCAATAGGTGGGCAGGTCATATACATAGATGTCTTTGCGAGCTTTTGGCTTATTTCATCAATTTTTCATGCGGGTTGGAGCTTGTGGGAGCAATTTGAAGAGAGATTCAAGGGAATTTCGTGGAGTTAAGATTCTTGAACCTAAAACTCATTTCTATGGTGATATTTGACTGATTAAACATGAAATTTATGGAAAATAGTGGTTAAAATTGGGAGTTTAGGGCTTGAAATTGGAGATGTTTAAATTGGGGATTTGAGGGGACATTTGAGGTCCAATTTTGATGATTTTCGTATGTATAGACTCGTGATAGGACAAGGGTTCTAGTGTTGTGATTTTTATCGGAATCCAAGTCGTGGGCCCGGGGGTCGGGTTTGGCCAATTTCGGGATTTTTGATGTGATTATTTTCGAGTGGGCTTTGTTCCTTCGGCATATTTTGATGATATGAATCTATTTTTGAATAGACTCAAGGCGTGTTGAGGCCGAGTCGAGTGGCAAGGGCATCGCGGAGTAGATTCTCATTCAGTTTGAGGTAAGTAATGATTGTAAATCTTGTCCTGAGGGTATGAGATCCCGAACTTCGCATTGTATCACTATTTGGAGTGGCGCATATGCTAGATGATGAGTGTGTGGCGTACACCGTTGGGGGATTGTGAATTGGTCTGTTCTGTAGCAAATAATAAGTTGCGTATTTGATTACCAATCATATGATATTTTATGTTCTAAGGAATATTACTATGTTTGGGTTGAATGTCGTATTTGGGCCTCGTGCCACGCGTTTGGACCCTTAGGGGCTTTTTACTACTATTTTCTCACTGTTTTGATTTGAAAGTTGCACTCAGTCATGATTTTACCTGATTACTGTTTAATTGAGTTTCATTACTCCACTTTGATGCATATTAAAGATGTTTTGGGACGAGTTCCCTATTTTTACTTATAGCCCGAGTGGCTTTTAAGAGGTTTCTGAATGAGTGAGGCTGAAGGCCTATGTTTTGAGGATATTATGGGATCAGGTTGCGTGCCGCAGCATGTTACTCTATTTATGATATATGAGAGGCCGAGAGCCTGAGTGATTATGCCACGAGATGGCTTGTTATAGCGCTTGGGCTGTAGGAGCCCCTCCGGAGTCTGTACACCCCCAGTGAGTGCAGGTACCTACTGAGTGCGAGTGCCGAGTGCCGAGTGATGAGTCATTGGGAGGCATGAGTGATTGTGAGGTATGCCCGAGGGGATGATTATGAGTGATTGTGAGGTATGCTCGAGGGGCTGATTCTGAGTGATGTTATGATAGAGAAGCGATTTATGATACATGTTTTGCCCGAGAGGCTATTTATGATTTTTATCATTTTCACTCTGAACTTCCAGAATTTTTTGTTGAAACTGTTGGAAAAATATTTTCAAATGATTTTGACTGAAATCGGCTTTTGAGGGTGATGATTTGACATGTGTATTGTTGGGAAGAAGAGCTGTATTTACTGTGAATTTATAGCATGTACTTACGTGTTTCTTATTTCTCGGACCTTATTTACGTTTATTACTTACTGAGCTGGCGTACTCACATTACTCCCTGCACCTTGTGTGCAGATTCAGGTGCTAGGGCATCAAGGTGAGAGATGATTTTACCTGTCTCAGAGATTTATGAAAATTTGTGAGATAGTTGCACGGCGTCCGCAGCCGTGCCTTCTCCTTCTTGATTTTGTAGCGTTTATTTTCCCAGACTTGTATTTTCCCTAGATGCTCATGACTAGTGACTCCGGGACTTTGGGCTGTATATAAATGTTGGTATATCCTTACTTGCTTGGAAATGCTTAAATGGAAATTTTTATAAAATATCGGACTAGTAATGAATTGAACGAAAGGTTTCTTTATGTTATAAGTAGTAAATTGGCTGACCTAGTATCACGATAGGCTCCATCACGTCAGGAGGGTTTTGGGGTCGTGACAAGTTGGTATCAGAGCTCTAGGTTACATAGGACTCACCCGTCATGAGCAGTTTTAGTAGAGTCTTGCGGATCGGTACGGAGACGTCTGTACTTATCTTCGAGAGGCTGTAGAACCCTTAGGAAAAATCTCACATTCTTGAATTCTTGTCGTGCGAATCCATTTATTCAGCCAAAAGCATAACTCTTTGAATTCCTTTCATGTAATCGAATGCGCACGTCAGCGCTTGGTATCAGCTATGCATCGATCTTGTGATTCCAATGCATGAGTGCGAGATTTATTTTAGCAAGTTGATAATGGCCCAGTCTGGAGGACTTGAGAATCAAATGCGCACGTGAACGCTTGGTATCAGCTATGCATCGATCTTGTGATTCCAATGCATAAGTGCCAGATTGATTTTAGCAAGTTGATAATGGGCCAGTCTGGAGGACTTGAGGCCGAGTTCTATCTGTAGCTTGAATGGTGAGATTTCGATTGTGTGAGCACCTGCATTTTGGGACTTATATGTCCGTTGTGTCCCTATTGGTGGGATTTTGTGTCTGGATGACTATGTGTTGAGTGTGATTTGATGGTGAGATGTGTTCTGATTGTTTGAATACGATAAATAGAATTGGCTGGAGATGTAGCAAGAACTATAGAGTGTTTGACTTCTGTCTTGAGTTGGCATATGGCCTCGAGTTGTGAGTGTATTGAAGTACCTCTCATGCAGTTTAGTGGCGGAGTGAAGTGGATCTTCCTATTGTGTTATGACTTCCTGGTGATGTCTTTTGGGCTGACCAATGCCCCAACAACGTTCATGTATTTGATTAACAATGCATTCCAGCCGTATTTGGGCTCCTTCATTATTGCATTCATTGGTGACATCCTGGTGTACTCACGTAGCCAGGAGGAGCATAGTCGGTGTTTGAGGATTGTATTACAGAGATTGAGGGAGGAGAAACTTTATGCAAAGTTCTCAAAGTGTGAATTTTGGCCCAGTTCAGTAGCATTCTTGGGGCACGTGTTGTCTAATGAGGGTATTCAGATGGTCAGACGAGTGTGGGGAGAGCTTTCAGAGCTCAAGACTTCTTTGACCACAACTCCAGTGTTAGTTCTGCCATCAGCTTCAAGTTCTTATATCGCGTATTGTGATGCCTCGAGGATATGCATGGTTTGTGTTTTAATGCAGGAGGATAAGTTATCGTGTAATGGCCACAATTTTGGAAGGGTATAGAGAGATATATGTTTGAGGCTAAGCAGGTGGGGTTACCTCTTGTGGAGTGTCCTGAGGTTGTTTGATTCTTATGTTGTTTTGTAACAGGTTCTCTTGTTCCAGTAAATGATATATGTTTCAATTTGAGTTTAGATTTCTTGGGGGAAGTTGGCAAGACTATTTCAATGGTGAATACAAGATTTGTAGATGATTTGAGATATTAGATGGTTTGTGTTATATGAGCTTACAAAGGTTTTCATTGAATCTCACTGCGTATTGTGGCGGTGATAGAATATGGGCATTGTTAGTTATTATTTTTTTGATATATGGCTTTGAGACAAGTGGGGGAGTCTGCTAATGATTAGTTAGTTGCCCGATTATGCGAGGTATTGGGTTCAGTTCGAGGTATACTGGTGAATCTGTTATGATCTGCAAAGGTGGAGTCTGAGAAGACTCCAGTAGAAATTTTTGGATACAGGTGGTAATGTACTCTATGGGTAGATGGGTTCTATTGAATGATTGAGTTGTAACTGTAAATGGCGTAGTGTGCGGAATACGAATTTGCTTGGTTTCTTCAAAGTGTGGGTTACTTCCTAGTATGTTGGTGTGAAAATGGGGTCAGGTCGTTTGATCTGTTTGATCAGTTTAATTGAGATTTGTGTAGAGTGGATATCTCTCGAGAATGGTTCTGATGGATTCAAAGTTATACATAACAATTGGGAATCTTCAAGGTGTGCATTTGGCTAGAACTGAGATTTACGTTGGAGGGTGTCAAGAATTGTGGCATTTCTACATTGTCACGACCCAAAATCCTAACTTAGATCGTGATGGCGCCCAACAGCGCGGTCAGGCAAGACAACTCTCGATTTACTAAGGGTTCTTTCTTATTAGGTTAAACATTTCAACATATACTCAGATTTTAAAACTTAAACATGAATCGACAAGGATAATTAGCCAGTTTTTAATCAAAAGCAGTCATGAAGAGGCGTAAGCCAATATATATACAAACTCGAAATCCATAACAACTATCACGTGTGTGCCAGGAACTAGTGTCACAAGTCCTACGAGCATACTAACAGAATATACAAAAGATATAATATGCAGTCCACCTGTCTGAAGGAAATAGACGGGAAAAAAAGAAACCACATGGTGCTGCCGGAGATCGCCAGAAGAAAAGCAGCTCACCGTGAAGTCAGGCCCGTCTAATATCAAAGTCAAGCTCCGGTCCGACAACCAGATGCACCAGCCTCATAACCTGTACAATTAAGTACAGAAGCGTAGCATGATTACATAAATATATATGTACCTAGTGAGTATCCCGCCTAACCTCGAAGAGGTAGTGACGAGAGGTCGACATGACACTCACAAAGGTCCAACAATAAAATTTAACAGAATATGAGAGAAACGGTAGGCATGTAAAGGCAGTGAAGAAACAAAGATATATAAGGCACTGAAATACAAGGAAGTACTGGGAATGAATAAAACAATTACTACTTCACCTTCCCCCAAATATGTGTCAAATCAATGTCCATGAATTTAGTAACAAATAAATCATGCGCAATTAGGGTAAGGACAACCGGCCGGAGTCATAAGTTAGTCATGTCCGTGCACTGCCGAGGGTCGAACGGCCCGAACCATAAGTGCACCTCTCCATAAAGTACTCCCTCTATGCACTGCTGAGGATCGAACGGCCCGAACCATAAGTGCACCTCTCCATAAAGTACTCCCTCTATGCACTGCTGAGGATCGAACGGCCCGAACCAAAAGTGTATCTCTCAATCCTCTCTATGTACTGCCAAGGATCGAACGGCCCAAACCAAAAGTGCATCTCTCAATCCGCCGTGGCGTACGGACCGTTCCCATAAGAGTGGGGGAAAACACATTCTGCTCGCGGAATGTAGCTTGCGAAGCGGTCACATGCACACACAATCCACACATTTATTCGTTATAAATTACTTTTCGTGATCGATTCCTTAAAATTACATAAATTACATGATCTCAGGGAAACAAGCCGCATGTAACATGAATTCACTAAACATATAGTTTATTTCAAGGAAAACATAAGGCATGGTATAGGCCTAACTACCCGGACATAATAGTAATAGCCGTTATACGGACTCTCATCACGTTGTACGTACGTAGCCCCCACAATTATCACACATAAAATTTAAATCGCCTAGGGGGATAGTTTCCCCCTTACAAGGTTAGAAAAGAGACTCACCTCGTGTCGCACCTACTCCCCGGGTCAAGAATGCACCCGAAACTCCGAACTCGACACCCACGGTCTCGAAACTAGCCAAATGTTATACAAATATATGAATTTATATTCAAAGCATGAAATTTTCCTATTATTTAGTCGAATTCACCATTCTTGAAGAAATCCCAAAATCCAACCCCGGGCCCGCATGCTCGGATTCCAAAAATTCTTGAAGGAAACACTCACCCATAGCCTAAGGATCATTAATATACGATTTTTGTATGATTTCATAGCCAATTCACGGATAATTTTCTAAATTCTCGAAGGCCCTAGGTTACTACCCAAATTCCTAAATGTTCCACTAATTAAGTAGTTAAATCCTACTAAGAATGCATGCATTAACCAACTTTAGGATAGAATTTACTTACCTTTCAGTGGTTGGGTCATGGAGCCCTTTTCCAAGCTCTCAAGTGTTCTAATGGAGGAAGAAAATGAATACAAATGAAGAAATCCCGTATTTTAAAGAAACACACTGCCTGACAGTGGTTCCGTACCTGCGGCTCGAGGACCGCACTTGCGGTCTCGCACCTGCGAGCAAAGGCTCGCACATGCGGAGAAGGACGAGGAGGCCTGGGTTCACACCAACGGAGAGGTGACCGCACCTGCGTCTCCGCTCCTGCGGAACTTTGTATGAACCTACGAGAAATGGGCTGCCCGCTGGGGGTCGCACCTGCGAGCCTACGGTCCCGCACCTGCGACTAGGTAACCGCACCTGCGGTCACACCAGAACAGGTGCACCAGCAGCTATTTCAGCTAGTTTTTGGCCTCGTGTGGTGTTCGGGAGGCACCTGGGTCCACCTGAGCCCCCGTCCAAATATACCAGCAAGTCCCAAATCATAATACAGACTCGCTTGAGCCTTCGAAACACCTAAAACAACGCTAAAACTCAAAATCATACCTCAAAACCCCTAGAACCAAACTTAGGAGCTTTAAATTTTCTTGATTTCGCTAACAACGCGCCGAACCGACCTATACTACTCGGAATGACACCAAATTTTGCAGGCAAGTCATAAATGACATAACGGAACTATTGCCAGTCTCGGAATTTCTTCCGGACCTCGATAACTCAAAAACACGTCCCAAACCCCAATAGGAACCTAAGGGACTCTCATTTCAATATTGGGCGCCGAAACACTCCCGGGTCATCCAAAATCCATTCTGAACATGCGCCCAAGTTCGAAATCATCATACAAAACTACTGGAACCGTCGAAACTCTATTCCGAGGCTGTTTGCTAAAAATGTTGACCGAAGTCAAACTTGGCCTTAGAGGCCAACCTTAAGGAACCAAGTGTTCCTATAGCACTCTAAACACTTCTGAATCCCGAACCACCTGTCCCCGCAAGTCATAAATCATAATAAGTCGCTGTGGGAAGTTTCATTTAGGGGAACGGGGTCCGATAATGCAAAATGATCGGTCGGGTCGTTACATTCTCCACCTCTTAAACAAACGTTCATCCTCGAACAAGTCTAGAATCATACCTGAAGTGCTGAATAAGTGTGGATATCTGCTCCGCATTCCTCCTCGGACTCCCAGGTCGCTTCCTCGACTGGTTGGCCCCTCCACTGGACCTTTACTGCGGAAACTCTCTTGGACCTCAACTGGCGATCCTGCCTATCAGTAATAGCAACTGGATCCTCCTCGTAGCCCAACTTCTCATCCAACTGAATAGTGCTGAAATCAACCACGTGAGAGATGTCGGCGTGGTACCTCCGGAGCATGGATACATGAAAGACCGAATAAACTCCTGATAAATTGGGAGGTAAGGCTAGCTCATAAGAAACCTCCCCAACTCGTCTCAACACCTCGAAGGGACCTATAAACCTCGGGCTCAGCTTGTCCTTCTTCCCAAACCTAATAATACCCTTCATCGGCGAGACCTTCAACAAAACCTTTTCTCCCTCCATAAATCATACATCACGCGCCCTCTGATCCACGTAACTCTTCTGTCTGGACTGTGTTGTGCGGAGCCTCTCCTGAATCAACTTCACCCTCTCCAAATCATCCCTCACTAGATTGGTACCATATAACTTAGCCTCACCAGGCTCAAACCACCCAATAGGAGAATGGCATCGCTGACCATACAAAGCCTCAAATGGTGCCATCTCAATGCTGGTCTGATAACTATTATTGTAAGCAAACTCGGCCAAAGGCAAGAACTGGTCCCACTGACCTCCGAAGTCAATCACACATGCCATGAGAATGTCCTCCATATATGAACTGTACGCTCCGACTGACCATCAGTCTGAGGGTGAAATGTTGTGCTGAGATCTATCTAGGTGCCCATCTCACTATGCAATGCTCTCCAAAAATGCGAGGTGAACTGAGGACCTCCATCTGATATAATGGACACCAGCATACCGTGCAACCGAACTATCTCCTGAATGTAGATCTGGGCCAACCTCTCAGAAGTATAAGTAGTAGCTACTGGAATGAAATGCGCCGATTTGATCAATTTATCCACGATGATCCAAACCGCGTCAACCTTCCGCAAAGTCCTAGGCAACCCAACCACGAAGTCCATAGTGAAGCGCTCCCATTTCCATCAGGAATGGGCATCTGCTGAAGTAGGCCTCCTGGCCTCTGGTGCTCATACTTCACCTGCTGACAATTAAGACACCTAGTCACATACTCCACAATGTCCCTCTTCATCCGCCTCCACCAGAAATGCTGCTTCAAATCACGATACATCTTCGTAGCACCAGGATGAATAGAATACCGAGAACTGTGTGCCTCCCCTAGAATCCTCTCCCTCAGGCCATCAACATTAGGAAAGCATAAGCGGACCTGAAGGCTCAGAACACCATCCTCGCCAATAGTAACCTCCTTGGCCCTACCCTGAACCACTGTCTCCTGAAGCTCTGCTAAGCACGGATCATAGAACTGCTGGGCCTTAATCTCCCCCAATAATGAAGACTAAGCAACCACATGTGCTAAAACTCGACGAGGCTCTGAAAGGTCTAATCTCACCAGGCGATTGGCCAAGGACTTAATGTCCAACGATAGAGGTCTCTCCTCTGCTGCGATATAGGCCAAGCTACCCATACTCTCCGCCTTCCTGCTCAAAGCATCTGCTACCATGTTTGCCTTTCCCAGATGATAAAGAATGGTGATATCATAATCCTTCAACAACTCAAGCCATCTGCACTGCCTCAAATTAAGATCCCTCTGCTTGAACAAGTACTGCAAGCTACGGTGGTCTGTATAAACCGCACAGGACACTCCATACAGGTAGTGCCTCCAAATCTTAAGAGCATGAACAATCGTCGCCAACTCCAAATCATGCACATGATAATTCTTCTCATAAACCTTCAGCTGGAACAAAGCATAAGCAATAACTCTCCCTTCCTGCATCAATACACACCCCAAGCCAACGCACGAAGCGTCGTAATATATAGTATGCATCTTAGAATCGGAAGGCAATACTAAAACTAGTGCTGAGGTGAATGCTGTCTTAAGCTTCTGAAAGCTCACCTCACACTCGTCAGACCATCAGAACGGGGCATTCTTTTGAGTCAATCTGGTCAGTGGAGCTGCAATAGAATAGAACCCCTCCACAAATCGGTGATAATAGCCTGCTAGGCCCAAAAAGCTCCTGATTTCTGTAGCTAAAGTAGGACGTGACGAACTCTGAACTGCCTCAACCTTCTGAGGATCAACCTTGATACCCTCTCCGGATACCACGTGCCCAAATAATGCCACGGAATCCAACCAGAACTCACACTTGGAGAACTTAGCATATAGCTTCTATTCTTGCAAGGTTTGGAGCACAACCCTCAAATGATGCTCGTGCTCACCTAGGCTACGGGATTAAATCAAGATGTAATCTATGAAGACAATGACAAAGGAATCAATATGCGGCCTAAACACCCTATTCATCAAGTCTATGAATGCTGCTGGGGAATTAGTCAAGCCAAAGGACATCACCAGGAACTCATAATGGTCATATCTCGTGCGAAAAGCAGTCTTTGGAACATCTGAAGCCCGAATCTTCAACTGATGATATCCCGATCTCAAATCAATCTTAGAAAACACACGAGCATCCTGCAACTGGTCAAACCAATCATCGATGCGCGATAAAGGATACTTGTTCTTAATGGTAACCTTGTTCAACTGGCGGTAGTCAATACACATCCGCATTGACCCATCCTTTTTCTTCACGAATAGAACTGGAGCACCCCACGGCGATACACTCGGTCTGATGAAACCCTTAGCTAACAACTCCTCAATATGCTCCTTCAACTCCTTTAGAGCCATACGGTACGGAGGAATAGATATAGGCTGGGTGCCTGGAGCTAAATCAATGCAGAAATCAATATCACGATCTGGAGGCATGCCTGGAAGGTCTGAAGGAAATACATCAGCAAACTCTCGAACCACTAGCACTGATAAATCGTCGGAGACTTGGCGGTGGTGTCCCGCACATAAGAAAAATAGGCTAGACAACCCTTCTCGACCATATGCCGAGCCTTTATGAATGAAATAACCCGGCTGGTTGCACTAACTGAGGAACCTCTCCACTCCAGCCTAGGAGACTCGGGCATGGCTAAAGTAATTGTCTTGGCATGGCAATCTAGCACTGCATGATAAGGAGATAGCCAATCCATGCCTAGAATAATCCCAAAATCAACCATGTCGAGCAATAAAATGTCTGCTCTGGTCTCAAACTCGCAGAAGGTGATCACACAAGATCGATAAATCCGGCCTACCACCACAGAATCGCCCACAGAAGTGGACACATATATAGGAGAACCCAAGGACTCACGAGTAGCATCGATAAAATGAGAAAATAATGCTGAAACATATGAATAGATGGATCCTGGATCAAATAATATTGAAGCCTCTCTACCACATACTGAGATAATACCTGTGATCATGGCATATGAGGCCACTGCATCTGATCTGGCCGGAATGGTATAGAATCTGGCTGGAGTACCGGAAGACTGAGCTCCACCAGAGTGAACAGGAGCTGCCTGACCTCCCCTTGACTGGCCTCTACCTCTAGGACGACCCCTGTCGACCTGTCCTCCACTTCTAGGTGGTCAGACTACTGATGCCGGACCCATTGGCTGATAACCCTGTTGTACGGCCTTACCCCAAAACTTGGGACATTTTCTCCTCATATGACCTGGCTCTCCACACTTGTAACAACTCCCAGGTACCATAGTCTGCTACCCCGAAAAAGAACCCTGAATAGCCGGAGGGAGATGAGAGCCCTCTGGCATAGCACTGAAGTAAGGGTCGGAGGATCTCGGATGACTAGGATAACCACTAGGTGAACTCTGAATGGCTGGAGGAATGTAGGAATGCTCTGGCATGGCGCTGAAATGAGGCCTCGCTGGAACACCTCAGGGAGGTGGTGGAGGTGCTGAATATAAAGGCCTGCTGGGCTGACCACTGCTAAACTGACCTCTGCCCCTAGCTGGGGCACCTCTGAAAATCTGTAGAGAATCTAGACCTCTTGTCCTGCTGCCCCTGCTCCCTGCTCCTCGACCGATACCCCTCGATCCTGTGAGCAATCTCTACCACGAGCTGATAAGGAGTACCCATCTCCACCACTCAGGCCATGGTGGCCCTAATACCTGGATGCAACCCAGCCACAAATCTCCGCACTCTCTCTGCATTAGTAGGTAGTATCATGAGTGCATGGTGAGACAACTCTGAAAATCTTGCCTCATAATCTGTCACTGACATCTGTCCCTGCTCTAGCAGCTCAAACTGATATCACAACTCTTCCCTTTCAGAGGGTGGGATATATCTATCCAGAAACATCTGCATGAACTGCTCCCAAGTGATAGGAGGAGAATCTGCTGGTCTGCTGAGAATATAGGATTGACACCACCTACGAGCTCTGCCCTCTAACTGAAAGGTAGTGAAATCCACTCCATGGGACTTAAGTATCCTCATGTTGTGCAGTCTGTCCCTGCACATATCCACAAAATCCTAGGCACCCTCACCTCGCCCACCCCCAAAGACTGGAGGGTTCAATCGAGTCCATCTATCCAATAACTTCTGCAGATTACCGTCCGCAGCTGGTTTGGGCTCAGGTGTTGCTGCAACAGGCTGGACCCCACCCACGGGCAGTGTACCCGAGGTATGATGTAATGTTGTTGTATGGCCTGCAGCCTGGGCAGTAGGGGTCTGGACTCCCCCTCCCACATGAGAAGTGGCAGGATCTGCTGGAAATAAACCAGCCTGGGACATAGTGTCCATAAATCTCATCATACGGCCCATGACTGCCTGGAAGCCTGGCACCATCATGAAGTCTACTGGAGCAGGGTCTGTTGGAGGCACCTCGTCCTGTCCTCTATAGTAGGGTCCTCTGGTTGTGGAATCGGGATAGCTCTGGGACACCCTCGTACCCTACTGCAGGCCGATGCCCTCCCCCGGCCTCTGCCGCGGCCTCAGACAATAGGGGTAGCGGCCCTTCCCGAGTCTGGAACATCAGATGCATGCGTCCTCACCATCTGTGAGAGAATACAAGAATTAATTTAGTAAATCATCGACTGCACGATAGAATAAGAACAAAAAGAGGTTTCCTAACACCCTATAGCCTCCTGAAGATAAGTACAGATGTCTCTGTACCGATCAACAAGACTCTACTGGGTTTGCCCATGCCTCGTGAGACTTACGTGAACCTAGTGCTCTGATACCATGTTGTCACGACCCAAAATCCTAACTTAGGCTGTGATGGCGCCCAACAGCGGGGTCAGGCAAGCCAACTCTCGATTTACTAAGCATTTTTTCTTATTAGGTTAAAAATTTGAACATATACTCATATTTTAAAACTTAAAATATGAATCGACAAGGACAACTAGCCAGTTTTTAATCAAAATCAGTCATGAAGAGGCGTGAGCCAATATATATACAAACCTAAAATCCATAACAACTATCACGTGTGTGGCAGGAACTACTTTCACAAGTCCTACGGGCATACTAACAGAATATACAAAAGATATAATATACAGTCCCACTGTCTGAACGAAATAGACGGGAAATAAGAAAAAGAAACCCCATGGTGCTGCCGGAGATCGCCAGGAGAAAAGAAGCTCACCGTGAAGTCAGGCCCGTCTAATGTCAAAGTCAAGCTCCAGTCCGACAACAAGATGCATCAGCCTCAGAACCTGTACAATTAAGTACAGAAGCGTAGCATGAGCACACACACATACACACACACAAAAACATATATATATATATATATATACATACCCAATGAGTATCCCGCCTAACCTCGAAGAGGTAGTGATGAGAGGTCCACAAGACACTCACTAAGGTCCAACAATAAAATTAAACAGAATATGAGAGAAACGGTAGGCATGTAAAGGCAGTGAAGAAACAAAGATATATAAGGCACTGAAATCCAAGGAAGTACTGGGAATGAATAAAACAATTACTACTTCACCTTCCCCCAAATATATGTCAAATCAATGCCCTTGAATTTAGTAACAAATAAATCATGCGCAATCAGGGTAAGGACAACTGGCCGGAGTCATAAGATAGTCATGTCCAGGCACTGCCGAGGGCCGAACGGCTCGAACCATAAGTGCACCTCTCCATAAAGTACTCCCTCTATGCACTACCGAGGATCGAACGACCCGAACCAAAAGTGCATCTCTCAATCCTCTCTATGCACTACCGAGGATCGACCGGCCCGACCAAAAGTGCATCTCTCAATCCGTCGTGGCGTACGGATCGTTCCCATAGGAGTGGGGGAAATCACACTCCGCTCGCGGAATGTAAATTGTGAAGCGGTCACATGCACACACAATCCATACATTTATTCTTTATAAATTACTTTTCGTGATCGATTCCTTAAAATTACTTAAATTCCATGATCTCAGGGAAACAAGCCGCATGTAACATGAATTCACTAAACATATAGTTCATTTCAAGGAAAATATAAGGCATGGGTGTATGCCTAACTACCCGGACATAATAGTAATATTCGTTATGTACGGACTCTAGTCACGTTGTACGTACGTAGCCCCCACAATTATCACACATATCAATTAAATCGCCTAGGGGAGACAGTTTCCCCCTTACAAGGTTAGAAAGGAGACTCACCTTGCATCGCACCTACTCACCGGGTCAAGAATGCACCCGAAACTCCGAACTCGACACCCACGGTCTCGAAACTAGCCAAATGTTATACAAATATATCAATTTATATTCAAATCATGAAATTCTCCTATTATTTAGTCGAATTCACAATTCTTGAAGAAATCCCAAAATCCAACCCCGGGCCCGCATGCTCGGATTCCAAAAATTCTTGAAGGAAACACTCACCCATAGCCTAAGGATCATTAATATACGATTTTTGTATGATTTCATATCCAATTCACGGATAATTTTCAAAATTTTCGAAGCGGTTACTACCCAAATTCCTAAATGTTCCACTAATTAAGCAGTTAAATCCTACTAAGAATGCATGCATTAACCAACTTTAGGATAGAATTTACTTACCTTTCAGTGGTTGGGTCGTGTATCCCTTTTCCAAGCTCTCAAGTGTTCTAATGGAGGAAGAAAATGAATACAAATGAAGAAATCCCATATTTTAAAGAAACACACTGCCTGACAGTGGTTCCGTACCTGCGGCTCGAGGATTGCACCTGCGGTCTCGCACATGCGGAAAAGGACGAGGAGGCCTGAGTTCGCACCTACGGAGAGGTGACCGCACCTGCGTCTCCGCTCCTGCGGAACTTTTTCCGCACCTGCGAGAAATGGGCTGCCCGCTGGGGGTCGCACCTACGTCTGGGCAACCGCATCTGCGGTCACACCAGAATAGGTGCACCAGCAGCTATTTCAGCTTATTTTTGGCCTCGTGTGGTGTACGAGAGGCATCTGGGCCTACCCGAGCCCCCGTCCAAATATACCAACAAGTCCTAAATCATAATACGGACTCGATCGAGCCTTCAGAACACCCAAAACGATGCTAAAACTCAAAACCACACCTCAAAACCCCTAGAACCAAACTAGGAACTTTAAGTTTTCTTGACTTCGCTAACAACGCGCCGAACCGACCTATACTACTCGGAATGACACCAAATTTTGTAGGCAAGTCATAAATGACATAACAGGAACTATTCCCGATCTCGGAATTCCATCTGGACCTCGATAACTCAAAAACACGTCCCAAACCCCAATAGGAACCTAAGGGACTCTCATTTCAATATTGGGCGCCAAAACGCTCCCGGGTCATCCAAAACCCATTCCGAACATGCGCCCAAGTCCGAAATCGTTATACAAAGCTACCAAAATCGTTGAAACTCGATTCTGAGGCCGTTTACTAAAAATGTTGACCGAAGTCAAACTTGGCCTTGAAGGCCAACCTTAAGGAACCAAGTGTTCCTATAGCACTCTAAACACTTCCGAATCCCGAACCACCAGTCCCCGCAAGTCATAAATCATAATAAGCCACTGTGGGAAGTTTCATTTAGGGGAACGGGGTCCGATAACGCAAAACAACCAATTGTGTCGTTACATACATTATCATGGATTCTACATATCAGTGTCATGAAAGTGAATGTAATGGCTTTAGATTCGTAAGAAGTCTCTTCAGGGTAAGTATTTTGAATGTGGTACTTTTGGGGATATTTGGGAGAGTATTCAGCGGCATACGAGCCTTAGACGGTACGGTCTTATGCTTGGGTCTCGTGTAATGAGTCTAGGTTGAGAATTGCGGTATTATGGCAAGGAGAAGTATCAATTCGAAGGTAAGTCAGAAGGAAATTGGATAAATAATACAAATTTGTAGTAGGCCGGATCGGCATGGTAAGGGATATGATTAGTTGTTTGGGTGTTTATGAGGCAATGAGTTTTTACAGGTGTTTCTTAGCACTGCTCTTGGGTTTTGGTGACCTGCGTAGCTTGGTTGAGTTAGAAGGATTCAATCCTGAAGGTTTGGTGTTGTACAAATGGGATTCAGATAGTTCCTGATGGTTTCTACCACGGTTAGAGATGTATATTTTCTACTGGCGTGAGGTGCAGGTGATGTATGGTGATTTTGCTTCTAAATGGGATCAATGGAAAGTTCTTGGATAGTTGGATACGTAGTTTCTTATGGATCGGAAGGGATCATGAACTTCTCATATTTATCATAGGATGGCATGGCGTATGCGGTATCTTGTGTAGAGTTGAGATTTGCATATGTGAGGTCACGGTTCAGTTTTGGAAGGAAGGTCAAAAATTCTTAGGCAGTATTAGCAGTTTCAGATGACTAGGTAGATGATATCACTATTGGGTGGCTTGATGAGGGTATACATTTCAGAAAGGGAAATGTGTGGAGTTAAGGGTGCTTCATTGGTATTATGACGCTCTCTTGTTGGATCTACTGTTGATATTCAAGGTTGCTTGGTGACACGGAAGAATTATAGGGGTATCCCTCGTGGAATGATTGAGTATTAGGGATGTGTTATATATTCGAGTGGTGGATTTAGGATCAGATATGGTAATTTGTGTGCTTCATGGACTTCAAGACTGAGAGTTCTCATAAGCAGATTATTTTGTGGTTGTGGACTGTGAGGATGCGAGCAAAGCTAGTCAGATGTTAGTAAATGCCATGATTCAGTCATTGTGAACCTTCAGAGAGTTATCTATCTATTGTGGGTGACCAGAGTTGATTTAGGGTTATTGGTAGGCCCAGTATGGGTGTGTGTTCTGCACTGGGTCGGAATTTTTGACTCCGAATTTCTATTATTGAGGGATGTACCATTCAATTGTCATTGAGTTTATTTATATTCTGGAGTGATCTATGAGTTACCCTTCGTTGTTGCGAGGAGTGGTGATTGTTGGTTATATGCACATATGGTACGAATTTATTTGGGCTTTATAGCGGGATTTAAGTAAGGTAAGTAATTGGGTATTGCGGGATTGAGACGTATTGGTTATGTTCTTTCTGATTCATGTGGCATGGTATCGTCCGATTCCCCCGTGATTATGGAATTGCACTTGGAGTACTTGGTGTCGAATTGCGCATGGTTATTGATTTTGATCAAGGTGGCTTGAAGTATTTCATGTGGACCAGCGTTTGGATGGGATCATGCATTGTAGCGGAGTTATGTAGAGGTATGATCATTGGTGTCACATTCGTGTGTTTTGATTTTACGATGTGTGCCAGGCTCTTAGCATGGTTTTGTGATGGTAATTGTTAATGGCAGGATAGTCCTCTTGTGTGAATCTTTTCTATGATTTGAGTTCGTGGGATGTTGCTATTGAGTGCACGAGTTTCACAAGTTATGGATTTGGATATTATTGATGCGTCATGTCATCAGAGTGGTCGTGTTGGATGAGAAGAGTTCATTGGGCCTAGAATGAATACTACCATAGTTGACTACAACATGGTTAGACGGATGATATCGGAAGTTGGCATAGAAATCTGTTATAGTTCCTGTCGGAGAAGGGGGGGAGCTCCATGACTGGATGATCGGATGAATGGTTGCTAGTTTCTATGTGTTTCTTTCACCATCGGCAGTATATAAAAGTGTTAGAGCGAGGCAGTGCTTGATAAGAGGTTATGTACCGGTATTGGGTTGTTTTGAGCAGCTATTGTGATTAGGAGTTATCGCTACGAGCGTTTGAGTCATGTGGTATATTATTTGATTGCATCTTGGGTTACAGATATGGCTTGAAACAACGTGTTAAGACTTATTCAGTTTATAGTTGTGGAATTTTGATCTTGTAAATTATTTCAAATGTGGAAATTTAGTTCTAAGGTTTATGGGTCGGGTTGGATTTTGAAATTTCAACTGTGTTGTGATATTGAACCTATATGGAATAGGGTGACGTGGGATCACCCCCGGGTATGTGCATGGTAGGTTACACGGAAATTTTGGTGGTTTTTGGAACAACTCTAGGTACGTTCGAGGACGAACGTATGTTTAAGTAGGGGAGAATGTAACTACCCGATCGGTCGTTCCGAGAGTTTAGCCCCATTTCCCCTATTTCTGCTTTATTATGTGTTGTTCAACTCCTTTATGTTGTGTTGGGACGGTTGGCTCGGGTTTGGAGTGATTGTGGAGAGGAATGAGACACTTAGTGTCTTAAGTTGGTGATTTAGTTGGAAAAGTCAACCGTAAGTTGACTTATAGGAAAATGAACTCGGAATGTGGTTTTGTGGCTCTCTTCATTAGGTGATTTGGGACTTAGGAGTATGTTCGAAATGTCATTCGGAGGTCCGGAGTAGATTTAGGCTTGAATTGGCGAAATTGGATTTTTGGAAATTTCCGGTCGGTAGTGGAAAATTAGCTATCGGGGTCGGAATGGAATTCCGGAAGTTGGGATAGGTTCATATTGTCATTTGGGATGTGAGTGCAATATTTCAAGTTATTCGGACGTGGTTTGAGTGATTTCGGCATAGTTGGCGAATTTCGGAAGTTTAGAAATCCTTATGCTTGAATTATGGATCTATTTGGTGTTTTGATGTTGTTTTAGGTGTTCCGAGGGTTCGACTAAGTTCGAGTGATCATTTATGACTTGTGGGTGCCATTGGTTGAAGTTCGAGTTCCTCGGGATGAGTTCGGATGGTTGACGGATGAGTTTTTGGCATTAGAGAGTGCTGGTGTGTTTCTGTTCTGTGATTTCCGCAGATGCAGACGGGTGGCCGCAGGTGCAGATTAGTCATCACAGGTGCGGCGTTTGGGCTAGTTGAGGTGCATCGCAGATGCGGAGATGTTACCCCACCTGCGAGCCTGCATGTGTGAGTGTTTGGACGCAGGTGCGGAAAAAGGGAAATTAACGGGCGCCGCAGATGCGCACCTGGGACCGCAGGTGCAGGTCTGCAGGTGAGATAAACAGGCCGCATATGCGGCAATCGCGGGGCAGGTCATATACATAGATGCCTTTGCAAGTTTTTGGCTTATTTCATCAATTTTTCATGCGGGTTGGAGCTTGTGGGAGAAATTTGAAGAGAGATTCAAGGGAATTTCGTGGAGGTAAGATTCTTGAACCTAAAACTCATTTCTATGGTGATATTTGACTGATTAAACATGAAACTTATGGAAATTAGTGGTTAAAATTGTGGGTTTAGGGATTGAAATTGGAGAAGTTTAAATTGGGGATTTGAGGGGACATTTGAGGTCCGATTTTGATGATTTTGGTATGTATAGACTCGTGAGAGGACAAGGGTTCTAGTGTTGTGATTTTTATAGGAATCCAAGTCGTGGGCCCAGGGGTAGGGTTTGGCCAATTTCGGGTTTTTGATGTAAATTGATTATTTTCGAGTGGGCTTTGTTCCTTCGGTATATTTTCATGATATGAATCTATTTTGAATATATTTGAGGTGTGTTGAGGCCGAGTCGAGTGGCAAGGGCATCAGGGAGTAGATTTTCATTCGGTTTGAGGTAAGTAATGATTGTAAATCTTGTCCTGAGGGTATGAGACCCTGGACTTCGCATTGTATCACTATTTTGGAGTGACGCACATGCTAGATAATAAGTGTGTGGCGTACACCGTTGGGGGATTGTGACTTGGTCTGTCCCGTAGCAACTAATAAGTTGCGTATTTGATTTCCAATCATATGATATTTTATGTTTTAAGGAATATTACTACGTTTGGGATAAATGCCGTATTTGGGCCTCGTGCCAAGCGTTTGGACCCTTAGGGGATTTTTACTACTATTTCCTCACTGTTTTGATTTGAAAGTTGCACTCAGTCATGATTTTACCTGATTACTATTTAATTGAGTTTCATTACTCCACTTTGATGCATATTAAAGATGTTTTGAGACGAGTTCCCTGTTTTTACTGATAGCCCGAGTGGCTTTTGAGAGGTTTCTGACTGAGTGAGGCTGAAGGCCTATGTTGTGGGGATATTATGAGATTGGGTTGCGCGCCGCAGCATGTTACTCTATTTATGATATATGAGATGCCGAGAGCCTGAGTGATTATGCCACGAGATGGCTTGTTATAGCGCTTGGGTTGTAGGAGCCCCTCCGAAGTCTGTACACCCTCAGTGAGCGTAGGTACCTACTGAGTGCGAGTGCCGAGTGCCGAGTGCCGAGTACTGAGTGACGAGTCATTGGGAGGCATGAGTGATTGTGAGGTATGCCCGAGGGGCTGATTATGAGTGATTGTGAGGTATGCCCGAGGTTTATGATACATGTTTTGCTCGAGAGGCTATTTATGATTTTTATCATTTTCACTCTGAACTTCCAGAATTTTCTATTGAAACTGTTGGAAAAATATTTTCAAATGATTTTTACTGAAATCGGCTTTTGAGTGTGATGATTTGACATGTGTACTGTTGGGAAGAAGAACTGTATATACTGTGAATTTATAGCACGTACTTATGTGTTTCTTATTGATTGGGCCTTAGTTACTTTTATTACTTACTGAGTTGGCGTACTCACATTACTCCATGCACCTTGTGTGTAGATTCAGGTTCTAGGGCAACAAGGTGAGAGCTGATTTTATCTGTCTCAGAGATTTACGAAGATTTGCGAGGTAGCTGCACGACGTCTGCAACCTTCCCTTCTCCTTCTTGCTTTTGTAGCGTTTATTTTCCCAGACTTGTATTTTTCTTAGATTCTCATGACTAGTGACTCCGGGATTTTGGGCTATATTTAAATGTTGGTATATCCTTACTTGCTTGGAAATGCTTAAATAGAATTTTTTTATGAAATATCGGACTAGTAATGAATTGAACGAAAGGTTTCTTTATGTTATAAGTAGTAAATTGACTGGCCTAGTATCACAATAGGCGCCATAACGTCAGGAGGGTTTTGGGATCGTGACAGTTATCATCAGATCTGGATGGATGAAGAAGATGCCGAGAAAAAATTGAACTACGCTTGACCTGATTCCCATTTAAGAGGGGCTACGTAGGCATCCCAGTGGGTTCCATCACAATACAATAAAATTTTCATTTTCCCCATAATCGGAAACTGGGGCAGAATTTTGAGGAGGACCCTCAAAATTCCGAAGCAAGTTCAGCCAACGGCAACGTACATGGAATAGCCAGAAATTTGTCTCGATAACTGGGGAAGAATTTTGAGGAGGACCATCAAAATTCTATGGCAAAGAAGGTCGCCATGTCTCTGATAGCGTCACAGTTACTGGTTCAGCTAATCAATTTTTAAATTGCATATTACTATGTTTTGAATAACTATGCATGCATATTTTTCGAAAATTTTATTTTTAGCCGGATGCTACCCATGGTAACACGAACAGGATTTCAATGCGGAGCAGAGAAAAGCAAGCAGACAAAGGCACGAATCAACCCACTCCCCTCCCCCCCCTAAAAAAACTCACAACTTTTCTTTGAATGCAGGAACAAGAAATAGTCGCCAGTACGTGCGCACTTTAGAATCACTGTCTTCACAACAACAAAGTTACCGAACTCATCTCCAGCTAAGAAATACTCCGCTATCACTTATTATTCATTTGTTGCATGAGACTAAGCATTGTCTAAACCTTGCATGAGGCTAAGCCCTGCCTCCTCAACTGCATAAGGCTAAGCTCTGTCTTCCCTTTGCATGAGACTAAGCACTGTCTTCATCTTGCATGAGGCTAAGCCATGCCTCCTCAATTGCATAAGGCTAAGCTCTGCCTTCCCCTTGCATGAGACTAAGAACTATTGATGCGAGGCTAGAATTCATGGTTTAACATGTTATATGCCCTACATTTTATGTGTGTTAATGATAAAAATACACTTTTTATATGCATAATAGAGTCTATTTCATGTGTAGGTGAATTGGAGATGGAAACCGAGTTAAATGGATGCAAATACATTGAAAATACGCTCAAGAGGCGAGGAGGAGTGCACTGGGCTATAGCTGGGCGCCAGAGCCCAAACGCCTGGCCATGCCTGGCGTTAGCCAGGCGTTAGGGTCCAAACGCCAGCCCTAGCCTGGCGTTAGCTAGGCGTTAGGGTCCAAACGCCAGCCCTAGCCTGGCGTTATCCAGGCGTTAGCCTCATAACGCCAGGCCCCTGTTTCGGTCAATTCCGAGTTTTGACAAGTTTAAGTGTTTCCCGGTTGGAATAGAAGTCTCCTACACGTTTAGGGTTTGTCCTAAACATATAAATAGACTCCTAAAACACAACTTAACGAGGATTGGAAGGCAGACGAAGGATTTGAAGAGAAGAAACCATTGAAGTGACAAAACATTGATTTCTACATCTTTTATTCATTACTTTGTAATTCAATTATGCAATTTATTTTGAGTTTTATTCTTATGAACATGCCTAGATAACTTATTTAATCTAGGGTTTTGGTAGAACCCGTTGGGGATGAATTTATTGCGATATTAATATATTTTGGTTGATTATTCTCTATTTGTTCAACTACGTTATTTTTGTAGTTGATTAAAAGGGCCCTCAATTAGCTGTTCCTATTTATTATGTATCTGCTTGAGAGAGAGTGCATATTTA